>PVKC010009560.1:0-26624 GCA_004027635.1 Crocidura indochinensis
TCGCAGGGATTCCCAGCCTGAGGTCACAAGTAGGGAACCTTGCTTTTTCACAGTCCTTGAGTCTAGCCAAGACCCACTTTTTATGGGTATTGTTTTTCTGGGCCACACTTGGTGGTATTCAGGGCTTATTCTTGGTTCTGTGCTTAAGGCTTATTTCTGGCAATGACTAGGAGAAATGCAGGTCATCAAAGCAAGGATAGATTTTTTTTATCAATTGTACTAACTCTTCAACTAGTACCTGGTTCACTGTCAATTGAAATAGTAATCACTTTTGTGTTGCTAGAAGAAGTATGGGGCAGGAGTGATACAGTGCCAAGTACAAGTACCAAGGAGAGCTATACTCTCTTGAGATAGGTTAATGCTTATATAAATTGTGAAAGATAAGATGAGTGCACTAGAAGAACATTAATTATTCTGTAGTAAAGTATTTATTTTAGTATTATCGTTTGGCAATCTCAGAAGAGGAGGTAAGGAAGGAAGGTCATATTGTATATTTAGGGTGTCATTTCTATAGCCATATTTAATCAACTTGTGAGCCATCTAAGAAATTTAGCATAAACATTAATCTTTAAAGATGTTTGTTTTGCAAACATGTACTGGGTACATATTTCTTTATTTATACTTCCAGTAGCATAGAATAGTTTGGTGGTACAGAATGGTGGTATGTGGTATCACTGCCAGAGATGCCAAACCACAAGATGTTCTTTACAGTGAAATTGTTCCATTTGTGGTTTTATTGAGTCTGTCTCTACAAGTTTTTTCTATGACCAAGAAGTTGATTTTCTGCCATTATTTTCCTTCTACACCATGACATTTATCTTATTGCCTGCACTGTTCGAGTAAAATATTTTATTATGCTGCTGTTTTACTGTTTTCCTCATCCTGTATCTAAACTCAGGTCACATGAAATGTTCATTTTCTTTAATGGTTTGCCATTAGTAATCCTTTTGCAATAGACTATACATCTAGGTATTACTGTTTTTGTTGTCCTCTCTAAAACAAGATAACCCCTGTGGTAAAGAACTTAATACTTCTTATTGTCTTCCCTACATTGTTATGGAAGAGCCTTTATGAGTAAGAATGTGGAAGGAAAAGAGTGGATAACAACTATTATCAGCTAAAATCTCACAAAATTTTATCACTTCTGCTAAAGTTTTGTAATTTTCCTCGAGTTAAGCTTCTTAATTTTTACATATTTTGGTCATTTTCCATAGTCCTATAGTGATTTTTTAAGAAAATTTAGTATAGTTTTTCATTACTTTATAGAAAAATATTCACTAAGTCCTTTACTCCACCATACCACAAGTCTGAATTTTGGTGTTTTACGTCACTCAGATTTTGAGAGTTGTTACCTAATCTGTCCTGACTTTAATTTGATATTTTCTTTCTACTAAGATGTCAATAATAATTGTATAAAGCATTATAATACAATTAATACTTTCAGTTTTACCTCCAATATACAGTGATCTTAGAGAAACTGCAAGCTATACACTGAAAGGGGCTGGAATGTAGGTGGGCTAGGATTTCAAGACTTTGACAACCTAATAGGGAACACTTCTTTTTGGTTGATTCAGAAAACCTCTAAAAATCACCATCCCTGCAATCCAATTTTATTTCACAACATTATGCATAAAATGTCATATTATCGTTTCATAGGAAAGCATATTATTTGAATCTAATTTTATACATACATTATATATCAGTATATAATAGATTTTATATAGAAAGAGGTATTGTTAATAAACCAGGCTAGTATCGGGGATAATGTAAGCATAGCAAAGGAACATAAAGCAGGATAGAAATAAAGGAAAAATACATCAGAAGAGATTTGAAGATATTGTTAATATTCTTATTTTTAAAATTTTTATTGTGACTAATATGAATTACAAGTCTTTTGCAGTTATATTTAAGATACGTACTGACAATGAATTAAGGCCATTCCCACCACCAGTATTGTCTTCCCTCTGCCCCTGTTCCCAGCATGTATTCCATACCTCCCCTCTTTGCCCCCTGGCATGTCAGTGTAACAGGTCCCTTTTGTATATAACTTGCCCAATATATACCCAATATAGATTGGGTATCTTGATTCTGTTGTCACTGACTTTGGGTTTGGTATTTAGGTCTGATCACTTTTCATTTCCACTCAATGTTCATGTAACTGTTTCTTCCTGGTACCATTCATTTTCCTCCCCTCAATTTCAAGGCAGAACAAGATGATTCAAGTTTTATGTTTCTGTTGGGAAATGAAGAAAGAAAGCTGGGAGGAGTCCATATAGGAGCTATGAATATCAATTTAAAAGAAGAAAGTAAAAAGAAAAAAACTAAAACAAGCACTGAAGAAACACACAACAAAAACAATAACAACTAAACAACAAGAAAGAAAAAAAGGAGAAAAGAAAAAAGGAAGGAGGGCTGATGTGACAAGGTTTTGTGTTATTGTTGTTGATTAGTTTCGCATAGCAAATTAAGTATTAAGGAAATTAGAAAGAGAATGCCCTAGGCTTAAGTCTATGTCTACTATTACATTTCTTTCCATATGTTCCTCTAGGTTTATGAGCAAATGCCTCACATATTTGCTGGCTGTACATTTGATGTGTAAATAATGATCAGTTAGTATTTCTTGGTCAATTGTTCCCCTGATCAGTAACTAGTAGCTCTCTTTGTCTCTGAGCATTTCCTTGAGGTTGAATGCAATTTGGTTGACTATAAAAATGTCCCAGCGTTTTTATTTTCCATTGGCTTGAATAATTGATTTCCATCCTTTTATTCTAAACCTGTGTCTATCCTCTTCTGTAAGGTGTGTTTCTTGTAGGCAGAAGATATCCATTTTTTTATTTTCTGATCCAATCCTCTACTCTGTGTCTATTAATGGGGGAGTCTATTGACTTTTAAGGAGATTAATATTAATTAATATTAACTAATTAAGCTTAATTAATTAAGATTAAGATTAAATTGGAGATTTAATTTCAGATTTAATTTCAAAGACAGGATGGCTGCCTTGCTAATATTCTTAAATATTTCAATTAAAAAGGTAGATTTTTCTACAAAAGCAAATTCTTGTTATTTACAAAATTACAATGCAAAACAGAACTAGATTAAAAGTAAAATTAAAATTTTTGTTCATTAATTACTAGTGTTAAAGTTAACAAATAAAATATAATCAAGGAAGTTACAACATATATTATTAATTTATCTGACAAAGATTTGTATCCAGAATGTACTTAAAATTGTTGGAAAGTAGTTTTATTTAAAAAGACAACTTAGTCATACAAAATGCTAAATAATATTGAACAGAAGTACCACAAGTATATGTATGGTTAATAAGCATAATAAAAGATCCCCAGAGAAATAAATTTAAAATTTCATATAAATAAATTTTAGGGCACTCATGATGAGCATGACTAAATATAAGAACACTGATATATCCAAGTATCAACAGGATATAGATAATGTGGAATTATATGTTTTATTAAGAAAATTATACTATTTGAACACTGTGTCACTGTTTTTAAAGGTTTTGTTCTATCACTCAACCTTTACACTTTTAGGTGTTTTTTTTTACCAAGAGAAGTAAAAGAAAAATCTATGTTTATAAAAAGAAGCAAGAAATGTGAATATTAATAACAATATATATAAATATAATTTTATATAAAACCAAATTTTATATAATAATCAAAACCTGTAAACAACTCTAATGATCACTGTAAAAATGAAATACATGAGAAACTCATAAATAAAAACTACTTTGCATTACAAAGAATTCAAAAATTCAAAAAAAAAGACACAAAAATGTATAAAACTTTAAAATTCCTGTTCTTATTGAAAGGAAAAAATTCAAAGGATACATGTTGTGTAATTCTGCTTATCTGATTTTTAAGAACAAGAAAAACTAGTATACACCTCTCATGAAGCTATTTAGAAGTAAAGAGAGCTTCTTAATCAAAATGGAATGCCCAGGACTTGAAAAGACTTCACATCTCACAATGGGCAAACGTTACTTTGATGTAACTTTAATTCTGTTGCCAAAATTCACTGAATTAGACTAAATATATATGCATTTTATTTTATATTTATATCTTTTTAACTAGAATTTTTTTGGGGGGCCACACCCGGTGACGCTCAGGAGTTACTCCTGGCTATTCGCTCAGAAGTCGCTCCTGGCAGGCACGGGGGACCATATGGGGAACCGGGGGATTGAACAGCGGTCCGTCCTAGGTTAGCGCAGGCAAGGCAAGCACCTTACCTGCAGCGCCACCGCCCGGCCCCTTAACTAGAATTTTTATTGTTTCAGACAGATTAAATTCTCAGACAATTGAAGGAGTCCTTTACTGTTTTTTAAAAATTCCTTACGTAAATTTTCCTATTCTTTTTAGTTCTTATGATTTTTTTTACTCGAATAAATTTATTTAGTATATATAGTTACAGCAAATTTTTTATGTGGATGAATATTTTATTTTTTATTAATTTTTTATTTTTAATTATAAAAACAAAGATGCAAAGAACGAGGACAAGGTAAAGTTACAGTGGAAGGATAATCACCCATAAACAGAATTCTCAGTAGTCCCATTGCTGATATCTTAACTTTGAACTTTCGGCCAAAGAACATTAAGAAAAATAAAACAGGACCAACGTAGTTCTTATGATTTAAAAATTATGTATGCACTCTTTTATCTCTTTATAGCATTCTCATTTTGTGGCTTATTCTTTTAGTTAAATTCTGCATTTGTTATTGTCTGCCCTTATTAATTCTTATAAGTTCACTGGCCCTATCAGTGTTTTGAAATCAGTCTTGTTTGTTTGTTGTATTTTTTTGGGGGGGGTCATACCTGGCAGCACTCAGGGGTTACTCCTGGCTCTACGCTAAAAGTCGCTAGCTTGGGGGACAATATGGGATGTCAGGATTTGAACCACCCTCTTTCTGCATGCAAAGCAAACATTATACCTCCATGCTATCTCTATGGCCCCGAAATTGGCCTTTTTATTTATTTTTTTGGACCACACCTATCAGCACTCATAGCATACTTCTGGCATTGTGTTAAAAAATATGGAAGCATGGATGCCAAGTGGAGTTGAAAAAGGACAGAACTAAATATCCAAGCCAAAGTAAACAGCAATGAAATCAAGAGACCCAAACTTTAAAATTTTAAACGTAAAATGAACCTATTATGCCTGCTGAGGGGCAGAGGTTTATGGCATGGGATGCACTCTGTAAACATTGGTGGAGGGAAGTCAACACTGGTTATGGGATTGGCCCTGGTTCATTGCATGTCTGAAATCCAAATATGAGGAACTTTAACAAAAAGTTTTAATAAAGTAAAATGAAATAAAAAGAAGAAATATCATAAAATGATTTTGTTTTTAATTTTATGATTAATTATTGTAATGTAAAGCAATCTCTATGGGTACTCTATAAGCTTTTCTTCACTTCTTAAAACAACAACAAAAAAAGAGAAATTATTTTTGGCCAGCTCCAGGGACCATATGGCATGCTGCAGATCAAACTCATGTGCAAGGTAAATGCCCTACCTGCTGTCTATTACTTCGGCCACTGAAATGTATTTTATTCTATTTCTCACCTCTTGAATTTTATTATTACTTCATCTTTATAAGTTATTATACGTCATAAAAATAATACCTATTATATAAACTATATATTATATCAGAATTTGAGGTCTTTACTCCTTGGATTAATAACAAATCTTTATGGAACTTACATAATTTTATTCTATCAAGTCTTCATTTCTTTGAAATATAAACACCTACAAGAATAATTCTATTTAAAATCTATTTTTATTCAGATATTTGAAATATCCTAAATGAACACTTTTTATATGCAGTTTCTCTTATTATATATTACTCTATATTTTAATATTGTATCTAATTATTATTTATTATTATCTAAATCTGTATAATTATTTGGCTAATTACATTAGTGCTGAAGTATACAGTATTGAAACTTCCTAGAAACTATGTATCCTGGACCATTTACCAAAATCCCTTTATTACCTTTAAATCTATCATTGTTCCCTCCTATTCTATCCCCAGCACTTGGGTATTGTAACCCAAAGTTAAGGGTCTGTCTTTTCCCTTGTTTTGTCTCACTATATTCCACAGAGAATAAAATCATCTATTATTTGTCCTTCTCATCCAGATTTACTTCGCTGAGAAAGATATTCTCCATTCTATCAACTTTGTAGCAAATTTCACAGATTTATCTAACTCTAACTTTACCATTGGTAGAGGGAAAATTATCATTTCTAGTTTTATAGGTTCTACTCAGTGGGCTTTTTAGAAGACAGAAGTTTTATCCATCTTTTTCTGGGAATAAATTAGTTCCACTTGTAAGAAGCAGTTGTAACTGTTTTTCAAAAATATAGCCACAGATTTTATATTTTTCTTTGAATTTCTTCTAACTATATTGTGATTCATTACATTTTTTCATTTCTTTTCTTTTCCATACCTTCCTTCCTTCTTTCCTTTTTCCCTTCCTCCCTTCCTTCTTCTTGCCTTCCCTTTCTTGGCTTATTTTTTGTACCTTATAACTGTGATTTCAGCTTTCAGATATTTTGAGATAGGTTTGTATTTATTTTATTGTATTATTCCATTTTATTAGTGTATGACATGTGGCCAAATAACTGAATGAGAAGTTGATGCCATTTATTTGGGTTGCTACTGAGTTTATTCTATCTTGTATTGCTAGACTACGTATTTTGTTTTTGTTTGGGGTCATACCCAGCGGTGCTCAGTGCGTAAGCCTAGTTCTATGCTCAGAAACTACTCTTGGCATATTACAGTGACTATATAGAATATTGAGAATTAAAAACAGGTAGGTTTCCTGCACAGCAAACAGCCTACTTGATGTGCTATTGTTCTGCCCCCATCCCATATATTTTTATAGTGCAACAAAATACATGTAGAAGATACCATTTTAGCTATCTCTAAAGTGCATGATTCAGAAGCATTAGTAAAGTTTAGTATTTTTCATTTTTGTTTATAGATAGATTACAATTAATACATGTGTACTAAACCAACATTTTGTTCAAAAGTTCTATACCCTTAACGTTTTTTTAACTTTCTACCTAACATTTTCCTGTGTGATTTCTCTCTCTCTCTCTCTCTCTCTCTCTCTCTCTCTCTCTCATTTGGAACCCTTTATGGGAGAAAAAATTCAACAGAGAACCAGGCCTGAAGAAAACTTTTAAAGTCAGACTTCAGGCAATGTATTCTCTCTCGCTTTTTTTTCTTTTATATAAAATCTTTATGTAAGCACCATAATTACAAGCATGATCTAGTTGAGTTTCAGTCATAAAAAGAACACCCCCCCTTTACCAGTGCAGCATTGTTACTTGAAATTTTGTAGTTTTTGCACAGTGTATGATTTTTGTTTGTTTGTTTGGGGCCACCATACTAAATAGCACTGAGGGCCTTTTCCTGACGCCATGTTAAAGAAACACTCCTGATGGTGCTTTGGGAGGGAAGATCATATGTGATTCCAGGACTGAGTCTTGTTTGACCAAAAGCAAGACAAGTAACCTATCATCTAGCTCTGCAGAGTATATGTTTATACCACTGCAAAATAAACAAATGTTTTTCCATAAAATATCACTCATCTATCACTGTAGAATCATATATAATTTTGTTTGCCCATTTTTGCTTAAAACTTAGTTTGGATGATATTAATAGTATCAAGTCGCATGACCTCAGAAATTTCGTTCCAGTAGATAAAATATATTCAAATTTATTTTTCTTTCAATAGTTGGTCATGTGAAATAGCTAAAGACCTCATGGGTCAAGAGGGAATTCAGTGGGATGAACCAACAAAGTCAACTATTCAAATGACTCAATCCTCTTTGGGATGGCTGAGCTTTCGCCTTTCTTTACTCAGTCATTTTTCCTCTAAAAGATGTGCTTAATGTTACTGCTCCAGCATGATTATTTGTCAACTATTTGAAGTAAAGGAGGGGTGGCTATTTATAATACCTGCTATTTTTTTTATCTTTCACATCTGTGATATTTTTAACTTAGGAAAATTTTATATACACCATTTTATTTCAGTCATTACTCCCCAAAGATAGCTAGATTACTTACTTTATTTCTTGGCCATGGAGTTTGAGGGTGGAATCCTTGCTTCTTTGGATGAACATCCAATTTTAGAAATAGTTTTTATTCACAGAGATCCACCTACACGGTATTCTTAGGGGGCCAAGAAAGTCCTACTCTTCATTTTTATTTTTGGTGGAGTCAGAACAAAACATAAAATAGTGAGTTGATTAAATGATCATGGCAACAGTGGCAGTGGGGAAAAATGCCATGAAATTCTATATTCCCACATCTTGATTTTTACTTCTAATAAGTACATAAAAATATATTAATATTACCCTATTCCAATTTTGTCAGGTTCTTTCTGTATATTTTACATGACAAAGAACAATTGCTGTGTATGTTAGATAAAACATCTTTTAGGTGTCATTTTCATTTCTCGATAATTGAAATATAAACTCTACACCTCAGTTGTACAAAATACATTCACAATTTTTCTATTGTCTTTTACAAATTATATTATTCATCTATCTTACTCTACTCTTTCATGGTATATTTCAGGATAGCTATGCATTTACATTTACTCAAACAAATACATACTTGAAGTACCATGATTTATAGCACTTGAATATAGGTTCTCAACATATGATGCTACAACCTTACACCTTCTATCGGTGTTGGCTTTACTTCCCTATCAAGTACACTTCAAAATAATACTATTAAAGAAAACTGAAAGAGTTCCAATTATATAAATATTTCCTCTTAAAACTCTCATAATCAAAAATTATCACCCTTTGACGTTTTTGGATATGATTAGAAAAACATTTTCCTGGATGTTTATAAGACGTTTATATAAAATATAGTGTTTTTCATTGTTTTCGATATACTCTGTAGTTCCTCAGATTTATTTCACAAAAATCACTCCTGCTAAATTAATTTAAGAGGATGAATTATTTTATAAACATCTTGTTCTTTTTGTTTACTTTTATTTTGGTAAAATGTACATTACATTCATATGTTATTTAATCATTAAAAATCATAGCGTTCAACGCCAGTAAATGCATCCGCAGTGCTACATACTTACAAATACTTTCCAGCTCAGCTCCATGACACTTTCGTATTGCAAAGTTCAAACTATGTCCCTGTTAAATAATAACATTACACATCTCCATTCCTCAAAGCCTAGGAATCACTGGCCTACTTTATATCACTATAAATATCACTACTCTACATACTCTGAATATGTGGGATCATGGAGTATGGATGCTTTTGTGACTGGTTTCATTGAATATCCTTATTCCAATTAATGTAATGCCTATACTTCTATCAGCACTTTCTTCGTAAGATAGAGTTGTGTTCTATTATCTGTATAGATCATATTGTTTCTCCATCAACATTTGTTGATGATCAGTTATGGTGCCTCTATCTTTTGCCTATACATTGACTCTGGGGCCGGAAAGATAATATAAGGGATAGAGCATTTGCATTGCATGCTACCAACCCAGTTTTTGTTTCTTTTGGGGGGTCACACCCGGCAGCACTCAGGGGTTACTCCTGATTCTGTGCTCAGAAATTGCTCCTGGTAGGCTCTGGAGACCATATGGGATGCCAGGATTCGAACCACCATCCTTCTGCATACAAGACAAACACCTTACCTCCATGCTATCTCTCGGGCCCCTACTAACCAAGTTTTGATCATTGGTACCACACAATATGTAGTTCCCAAACATCATCATGAATGATCTCTGAGCAATAAGGTAGTATCTCTAAGCTCAGGCATATTTGGCTCACCTCATATACATATACAAGTTAATTCCTGTTTTAAAATAAAAATTGAGAGAGCAGCTGCAATTAAGCAATTTTGCGATATGGTAGAGGGATAACACTCTAGTGTTAAGCATGTTGTTAAATCACTGCAAATATAAAAGAACAATACCAATTGTATTGAAAACTATGATTTATCAATAAAACTGATTTGGAAAAAGAAGAACAAAAACTTCATGCAACAACAGCAAAAAATAGAAGATAAAGGAGCTATATTTGTTTTGATGCCAAGAGGAAAGCATTGCTATTATCTTTACAAATTAAGATAAAGTAATTATATATATATATCTATATATATCTATATAGTTATAAGCAGTCTTACATAGAGGTTACTTTACTTTATTTTTCTAAAACTTAATTTGTTAACTTTAATATACCACAATCATGTTCATTATAAAATTTTTATTTTCATTCTTATTGTGATCAGATGTTCATGTAGTAATTTTCCAAATAAACAGAATATAGTGTGATCTATTTTCAGATAGCTAAACATAGTAATGATAAGGTTAGGATACATTCCTAAAAGAAATATTTTATTTGAAGAAGAAACATCTTTTAAATGTGAATAAAAATGTCCAGAATTTAAATTATAATGCATAGACCAACGTTACTACTTAAAATGCATCAATAGTGTAACTAATATAAACAGATTACTTTAGTTATTGTAATTATTTAATTATATTACTTTAGTTATTATAATTACTTTACTTTTACTTAAAAAGGATCTGCATATTTTGAATATTTTTAAAAAATTTTTTTCTTGACCTTAATACAAAAAGGCTAATTTTGTCCAAAATTTGTTCTTTTTTTTTTTTATTTTTCTTTAAAATTTTGTAAAGAAGTTTTAACAGAAAACTTTCATTCCTTTGGAAGACTGCACATATTTTTCTTCTTGTGGCATATGATTTTTTAAAGTTTCGTTGTTGTTATTTTGTGTTGGGGTCTTTTTTTGGAAAGCTCAGGGCTTACACCTGGCTCCATATTCAGTTATAACTCCTAGTTAGAGTTAGGCTTTATGGTGTTGCATCTAACCAAGTTCAAATGTGTGCAAGGAAATGCATTAACCTTCCTAGTTAAAAAAAACATAGATTAATTTTCTGTAGTTGAGAATTCAACAGACCTAAAGGATTCCAGTAAAATACATCTAAATAGAAAAAATCCAAGATACATTATAATCAGAATGAAAAGTGTCAAATACATAAACAGAATATTGGGAACACTAATGTCAAATAAAGGAACTTACTCAAAGCAAAGCATGTATGATCTATAGCATATCTTTCTAAGGAGATGAGTCAGAAGAGAATGGAATAATATAGTACAAAAACTCAATGAAATGAGCACCTCAGCAAGAGTACTCTAAGCAGTTAGATTATCACTCATATAGTAAGGAGCAATAAAGAACTTCTTAGACAGGCAACAGTTTATTGGTCTTGAGACCAGTTTTGTAAGAAGTGTAAGTGGAGCTTCTTTAAAAGACAAGACAAAAGTCTCAGCACATTGCCACTGAGTATATATCAGTCAATCATGGTGTTTATGGTTGCTCTCTAAAGGAGAGCAAAACATTTTTTGTTTTCTTCTTTTGTTTCCTTGGAGATTTTATACATTTTCCATCATAAATTAATATTTATATTAAAATTATATATCTACTCAAGTGATGTATTTATAAATATAGATAATTTTTAGGCCTTTAACTGAGGTATTTATCATTTATGTGAGACAATAATTCACATTCAGAGAAACATTTGTAACTATGCTGATTAGGCTAGCTGTGTAATATCCTGTTAGCTACTCTCACTGGTAAATAAGAATCTCATCAGAAAAATAGTTTATCCATCATAAAATGGGAAGAGAAAATGAACAGACACTTGTCTGGAAAAAAAACACAAATTGTCAAGAGGCACATTACTTACCATTAATGATATACAAATCAAGAAGACACTGAAATATTATTTTGTACCAGCAAGGATGGCAAATATCAATATTACTGGGAACAATCTGTGTTGGTGGGAATGCTGTCTGGTCAACCACTAATATATTCCCACCAACAGTGTAATGATGCCTGGTTCAACCCCTATAGAAATCAGTATGACAGTTCTCAGTAAACTCATAATTGAGTTGCCGTATAACCCAGCAATCCTACTCATGGGTATCTATCCCATGACAGAAAAAAAAATCATTCAAAATGATATATGTACATTGCTATTCATTGCAGCATTCTGTATAATAGCTAAGAGTTGAAATAACCTAGATGTCTAATAGCAGATGAATGGATCATGAATATGTTATAAATATAATGAAATACTACGTAGCTCTAATAAATAATACAATCACACTATTCACTGCAACATGTATGGAAGATATTATGTTAAATGAAGTAAGCCAGAAGAAGTATATTTTGTATTTAGAATAACTGCATGAATGAATGGATTGGTTTAAATTTGATTATAGAACACTCTTGTCCCCCAAAGAATAAGGAAAGAAATTGAGTGAAAGAGAAAGATACCTGGGGAGAAGGGTCAAGGGGACTAAGGTTCATTGGTGGTGTTAAGAAAGAACAGAACTAAATGTTCACACCACAGAATCAATAAAAATGAAATCCTGAGACTCATAACAAGGTGCCTGTTATGATGGCAGGTTGAGGTGGAGGTTTGAATATGGAGGAATTGAGCATGGAATGGACTCTAGGACACCAGGAACATTGGTGCAGGGAGGTTAGCACTAGTGGGAGGAGAAACTGAAGCATTGTATGTCTAGAACTTAACTATTAATAACTTTGTAAACCACAATGATTCAAATAAAAATTAACGATTCTAATCTCTGACATTAAATACTTACAAAAGTAATTGTTAATTTTATGTCTTATTAATCATGTATTATAAGAAATACCTAATGTTGAGGAAAATTAGGTATGTTTTTTTGCTTTTGGTTCTGGGCCACACCTACCAATGCTCAAGGCTTACTACTGACCATTTTTTCAGGAATTACTCCTCATGAGGATGATGGATATGCAGTGCCAGGGATCAGTGTTGTGAGCATGCAAGGCAGACACTCTACCTTCTGTACTATCTTTCCTGTCCCCAAAATTTAAATTTTTTTCTTATTCTCAAGTTAAGTTATCATAGTACCTATGGAAAGTTTTACTCAATCAACATAGCTTTTGATTTATTACTTACATTTATAGTCCCTTAAATTATTATCCATATCCTCAAATGAAAAATTATATGTCATTTCCCTTTTAACATATAAAATATAGTATAAAGTGCTAGAGAGAAAAATATAGAAAGATTAATTAAAAGGTATTTTTTTTCTTTTTCCAGATTCTAAGAACTATTGCATAAAGATCTCTCTCCCCATTCCACTTTTTTCTTGAAGATATTTTTGCTGAATATAGAGAGCCTTTCATTTTCTTTGAAGTTTTAGCAAGAAGACTAACCAGGTTGACTGTTTGACCTTTAAAAGTTGGGCAAGTTCACTTGATAGAAAATTATGAGGCATATATTTAAAAGTATGTAGAAGCAAGTGAATATTCAATAACATCCTTCAAAAGAAAGACCACAAAATCCAGCATGGTGGTTAATCCCAGCACAGATCATTTATCAATCTGAAGGTACATTTAATTTTCCTCAAAAGTTCACTTTTCATGACTACTGTGAAAATCAGTCCAAGAATATTGAGTCTAGAGTGAAAAAAAAATTGGAAGAGTTTCTGTCTTAACTGATGTCTGATTTTGGACAAGTTGCCAAGTTCTCCAAATCTTGATTTACACACAGAAAAATTAAGTCATTCTACTAATGCAAGATTAATTTCTGTGAAAATTAAAGTGAGATGATATTGATGTGTTCATTCCTTCCTCTAAGCTTTGTGGTTAATTTCTGGTCTCTAATAAGGCAGCTACAATGGCATAGACAGTTCTGAGTATTGCTAGTTTTCATACACACCTTTGTAACAATTTTACTTGGATAGAATTACTAGTTTAATTTTCTCAACAAGTTTATATCCTCATAAAGAATTAACTATATATTCCATATTATTCAATATAAATTTTCTTTTAAATTGTTTTATGTGATACATAAACCCAATTGAAAAAAACATGTTACAGTTGGGCTAAAGGAGTAGACTAAGGTCTCTGATCCAGAGAGCTCAGACTTTTAACTCAAGTGACAAGGACAGAGGTGGGTAGTAAGCTGGGTAGAGCCATGCACTCTTGACTCATGATTCTATTGTACATAAATTCAAATATAGCAACTCTACATATTTGGCATTCTTTGAAAAAAAGTTTTTTTCACTATAAAAATCTAAAATAAAAACCTACTAAAACTGCCTGTCCTTCTTATCTAAGGCAAGCAAAGTTAAAAACAAACAAACAAAAAAACTATTGAGCTCATATAGATATCTGGTGGCAAGATGTAAGGTTAGAAATTAGTGTGCTGAGTTCTAATTAGCATCATTTAAATTATACTTTTGAAAGGATTTAGGCATTCAGAAATTGCTTTGAAATAATTATTTAAAGAATTAAACTCGGGGCCGGGCGGTGGCGCTGCAGGTAAGGTGCCTGCCTTACCGCGCTAACTTTGGACGGACCACGGTTCGATCCCCCGGTTCCCATATGGTCCCCCGTGCCTGCCAGAGGCGACTTCTGAGCGCATAGCCAGGAGTGACCCCTGAGCGTCACTGGGTGTGGCCCAAAAACCAAAAAAAAAAAAAAAAAAAAAGAATTAAACTCAATTCAATTTCTAAACTCCTAATCTTGAAGTAATATGAGAACCATCAGATATTTAAGAATTTAAAGGCCATAATTGGTAGTTAAAATTATTTTTAGGGCTGGAATGATAACCCAGCAGGGAAGACATTTATTTGCCTTGAACGCAACTAACCTTGGGATCCCATATAGTCCCCAAAGCATGCCAGGAATAATTTCTGAGTGCAGAACCTGGAGTAACTCCTAAGTGCCACTGAGTGTGACCCCAAAACCAAATACAAATAAAAATGATCCTGTGAGGCCAGAGTGATAGCACAGCTGTAGGGCTTTTGCCTTGCACTTCGCTGACCCAGGACGGGCCTGGGTTCAATTCCCAGTGTCCTATATGGTCCCCCAAGCCAGGAGCAATTTTTGAGCACATAGTCAGGAGTAACCCCTGAGCATCACCGAATGTGGCCCAAAAACCAAAAGAGAAAAAATTATTCTGTGGTCCAAATAATGTTGATTTAGAATATTTTTATTGGAAACTGAACACATATACAAAATTATAAAGTATAGGTTTTCAATAATTCAGTAGCAAGAGATTCAATCACAAACATACCCGTTTAAAAGCCTCTTAAATGAGTCTAAGAATGCATTCCAAAAAATAACAACTGCTAAAATGCTATCTTTTGGGGGGGGGAGGGATGGACCACACCGGGTGGCGCTCAGAGCTTACCCCTGGCTCTACACTCAGAAATCGCTCCTGGAAGGCTCAGGGGACCATATGGGATGCCGGGATTTGAACCACTCTCCTTCTGCATGCAAAGCAAACAACTTACCTCCATGCTATCTCTCCGGTCCCTAAAATACTATCTTATATGAGCTAGATTTGGTATTTGTGAGATTCTTGGGTGAAAAGAAGAATAGAGGAATAGGAAGTTAAAAGCAGTCAGTCATCATGATCTGAAATAATCCAACAATATACACTGAAATGAAAGATCTACATTCTAATAGTACTATATCTGGTTCCTTATCAAGTTTTGGCTTTAGCCTTTAGTCTGTACAATGATGGGGGGGGGTAGAAAATAAAGTCGGTATTTAAGCTAATACTTAAGCTAATGTTTTAATATATTGTTCCATTTATTTTAATACTACTCAAAATGTAGACAGGGACTCAAAAAATAGGAAAATAATTTCTTAAATTATAAAGATCATTATGAATACTTCTCATTTAAATAATCCCATTAGATCTAAAAAAGTTTAGGTAGCAGCTAAAGAAAGCTACTGTTTTTTAGTGAAATTATTCTCTCTAGAAAAATGAAAAAGGCAGTATGGGATAAATCCATTTGTTGGTGGAGGTAAGAATTCTCTCCTACAAAAGAATTTGAAGAGAAGATTGTAAAACAGTCAGAAAGAAGGAAAACATAAATGAATATATTATGTTTGGCTGGAGTGGTAGCACAGAGGTAGGGTGTTTGCCTTGCATGTGACTGACCCAAGACAGATGTAGGTTCAATCCCCGACATCCCATATGGTTCCCTGAGCCAGGAGCAATTTCTGATCAGAAATCCAGAAGTAATTCCTGAGCACTGCTGGGTGTGTGCCCCCAAATAAATAGAAAAGAAAACAATATATTATTAGATACCTTGCTAGTGTATTGTTATGCCAAATCTAAAGACAGACTATAGCACCATAGATTAGCTTAGTTTTATTTTAATGAATAAAAGGTGAAAGAAAATGTAATTGCAAAATATATTTGAATAGGTAACATTGTTTTATAGTACTATGTCTTAGAGGTACAGTTTCTCACCTCCTTACATGTAAACTAAAGACTATATACCCTTTAACAAAGTATTAGTATTTCTCTACCACAGTCCATGAGATAACTTCCATTATTTCACATTAAATGATTTCCTTTTTGGCTATTTCAGTTCTGCAGTTAAAACATGAGATCTTTTGGACATCTTTTACCTGACTCCTTTTTATTCTTTATATAATTCTTTATATACATAATTCTGTATATCAATGGAAATCATCTGATTTTCTTTGAACTTTCTGGCTATTTGTCAGGATAATAATGTACCAATTACACAT
This sequence comes from Crocidura indochinensis, assembly GCA_004027635.1. Lineage (NCBI taxonomy): Eukaryota > Metazoa > Chordata > Mammalia > Eulipotyphla > Soricidae > Crocidura > Crocidura indochinensis. Next base: position 16,640 of record PVKC010009560.1, read on the forward strand.
AACATGATACTTTTCATCTATAAAACAATGTGAAACCTTTCAGCTCATTTTATGTAGAACTAGAGGTAGAGTTATTATATTAAAACAGCATTCTAAGGCTTTGAGAGTAATTTTTATGTTAGTTAGGTAGCATAATTACAATGGTATTTTAATTAGTATATGGTTAGTTCCCCTCCACTAACTTCATCACTATTCAGGTGCCTCTTTTTTCCCTCCATCCTATCTTTACCACAATGTAACTTAAGTTCTATATTCAAAGTTCAAGAAATTTTGTCATTATATATTCATACTTTCACTTTGTTTTTGTGTGCACCACAGGATGACTTTGCAGAATGATCTCACCCTGCACTTACATGATTTCCTATAGCTCCACTCAATCTGGAGTAACAAGCAAGATTTCTCATTTTCTTATAGTTGAGTAATATTACATTTTGTATATATAGCACGACTTCTTTAGTCCTTATATGTTTGGATTGTTTCTAGATATTGGCTACTGTATATAGGATTGTAATGATGTTTATCTTTTTTGAGTTTAATAATTTGTGTGTGTGTTCAGATGGATCTCTAAGAAGATACTTTGGAAATCAGGAAATATGTATTTTTGATATACATATAAGTCTCTATATTTTCCCATGAGGCTGCACCAGTTTATGTTTCCACCAATGGTGAATGAGGATATCTTAAAGACACTCACCAGCATTTGTTTTTCCTGGACTTTTAAATATAAACCATATCTGATGTGATATAACTTTATAGCTCTGATTTGAATTTCCCTGATAAGTGATGATTAGTAATTTTTCATGTGTTGTCCACCAGGTGTATGTTTTCTGAAAGGAAAATATATGAGCTTGGGGCCCAGAGAGATAGCACAGTGGTGTTTGCCTTGCAAGCAGCCCATACAGAACCTAAGGTGGTTGGTTTCAATCCCGGTGTCCCATATGGCCCCCCTGTGCCTGCCAGGAGCGATTTCTGAGCAGATAGCCAGGAGTAACCCCTGAGCACTGCCGGGAGTGGCACAAAAACCAATATATATATATATATATATATATATATATATATATATCATATATATGATATATATATGATATATATATATATATATATCATATATATGAGCTTGAATCCCAGTTTCAAATCCTTTGGGTAAATGATTTAGTCCCAAAAATGATAGACATCAATTTCCTCAATCCTCCATCCCTTACTCCAGAATCTAGGAAAGGAGAAATCCTGTTAGAGTTTATAATGCATAGTTTTAACACATAAAACTCACTAATTGAGTCATAATTGACATTATATATGCTCAGATAAATTTGGTGAGCAAAGTGTGAATTTCCTGATGTTTGAAATACTTTGACACAGAGCTACATTGGAAATTTGAAGGAGACATCAAAGAAGGCTTGACAAGCTATTTTTTTTTATTGTCACAAAGGGTCCACTAGTGAACATGGGCTCTCCTTAGACTTACCTAGTGTCACTTATGTAGACACAGAGCTGTATGGTTTTCAGGGCTCCTTAAAGGTGGGGAAGTTACACAGTGATAAACTACCAGTTAATTCCAAAGGCATACTCTCTAAAATCCTTTTACTAACTTGTCACTTTTTGTATACCTAACCCCTTAACCAAGCACAGAAACCTCTTTGTTTTTCTAACCTAGCCTGAGGGGCAAAAAACACTACCAACTGAAGTCCTTCCCCTCTTACCACCCCCTTCCTGCAAAATCACAAAATAACTAAAACGATGTTATAAATGCTACATCAGGCAGAAAATTGGCTATATCTTATTTCAAAACCACTAGTAATCCTGTGAGGCTCTTTTTGATGCAATTACCCTCCCCCCATTTAGTTTATAGACTATCCAGTATTGAATGAACTTACAGGACAGCCCTAGCCTCAGGCTAGTTCAAACAGTCAGGATCTTGAATGAAAGAAAAATATTTTCTTCTCATTCATAAAACAATTTGAGCTGTGATAAATTATCTGCTGACTTAGAAACTATTGCTAGCTATGGTCTGGCAAAGAAAAAGCCGAGGAACCCATTTTTCTAGCAATGTGTTCCTATAAAAACACAACCTACCAGAGTTGGGTCAAGAGTGATAGATAGGACAGGTGGGTAGGGCATTTGCTTTGCACATAGCCTACCCAAGTTTTATCCCTGTCATCCTACATCCCTGGAGCCTTCCAGGAGTGATTTCTTAGCACAGTCAGGGGTAACCTTTGAGCAACTGTAGGTGCCTTTCCTCTCCCCAAATAAACAAACAAGGCCTACCAGTATTTACTCTTGATTCTGTGCTCAGGAATCATTCCTGGTAGGCCAAAGGTCAAACCTAGATTGACCACATGCAAGGTAAGTGCTGTACCAACTGTACTTGAGCCAAAAATCGTATTGTTGCTTTGGTTTTATTTTTCTAATCAGAAGTAATGATGAGCACTTTTTCATACGCTTATTGACCATTTGCATGTCTTCTTTGGAAAAGTGTCTGGTCATTTCTACTATCCACTTCTGAATGTGATTGTTGCAATTTTTGTTATTGAGCTTTGAGGGTGCTTAATAGAACTTGAATATTAAGCCTAAATTAGAATATGATGCATAGATCAACATTTTTGAGTGTAGAAAGACTTTATTAAATTGTCACAAATAAATGACTAGTTTATTTTTGGCTATTTAACATTAATAAAATATCTGAGTATTCCATGCATTCTAATCTGTACAAAGACTGTTGAATAAATTATTTTTAATATTGAATCTATTTTTAAAAAGCTTTGCATAATGGTTGCATCTTACTTTTTGTAAATAATGAGTTACTATAAAATCTACCATAATAGCACTGGAACATGGTAGACCTTTATGACCTTAGTACAACTCAGGTTAGCAATGTGTGTGTGTGTGTGTGTGTGTGTGTGTGTGTGTATGAGAGAGAGAGAGATAGACATACATTCATAATGTTTCTCAAGAAGAAAAGAGAGAGAAACATATTTAAGGACTTGTTATCTCAATATAGAGATTTTCTCTTTAAAATTAAGGAGACAAAATTATTGAGAGTATGTGAATGATATTGGAATTAATTTACAATCTTATATAAGTAAATTTCAGAACTGATTCTGAATTCATAACTAAGTGTTCCAGTTATTACAAGCAACAAAATCTTTCTTTAGGGGCCCGGGAGATAGCATGGAGGTAAGGCGTTTGCCTTTCATGCAAAAGGTCATCGGTTGGAATCCCGGTGCCCCATATGGTCCCCCGTGCCTGCCAGGAGCAATTTCTGAGCATAGAGCCAGGAGAAACCCCTGAGCACTGCCAGGTGTGACCCAAAAACCAAAAAAATAATCTTCCTTTAAATTTTCTTGTTATAAGATCATTTAAATTACAATAAAGGTTTTTATAAATCATTTTTAGATAGTAAAACTCTCCACAGGAAATTTGCTATAACTGATTAGTTATTTCATATTTATTACCACTTTGGGGCAGTTTGTACCATTTTATACCATTCATTTTATACCTACCATTGAAATAAATAAATTTTGTGGTGAGACTATAATAAATTCTTCTTAAAACAAGCAAAATTGAAGTTATCGTTACTATTACAATTTTTTAATAACAGCTTACTTATGACATTGTACAATTAAGTAGCTGCGATATGGGGCCAAAGTGATGACACAGCGGTAGGGGGGCGTTTGCCTTGCATGTGGCTGACCCAGGACAGACAGTAGTTCAATCTCCCGGTTTCCCATATGCTCCTCCAAGCCAGGAGTGATTTCTGAGTGTATAGTCAGGAGTAACCCCTGAGCGTCACAGGGTGTGACCCAAAATAATAATAATAATAAAAAAACTGGCTGCAATACTATACAATTCATATATTTTCATTTATGAAGTAAAAGATGCCAAAAATGGGAGGGAGGGAAAGATGGAAGGAGTGAAGGAGGGAGGAAGGGAGGAAGGAAAAAGAAAATAAGGAAGGAAGGAAGGGAAGAAGGAAAGAAAGAAGGAAGGAAGGAAGGAAGGAAGGAAGGAAGGAAGGAAGGAAGGAAGGAAGGAAGGAAGGAAGGAAGGAAGAAAGGAAGGAGGAAAGGAAGGAAGGAGAGCTTTAATTATTCTAATTTTCTTTAAACCACTGATTGACTCTGATGTATTAAAACTAGTAGATGACAGATAAAGAGACCTGTATCCATTTATGTCTTGCTTATCATGAATTGTGACTAGTACTTCCAGGGTATTGAAACAGATGCCAATGAGCCAGAGAAGGATGCAGCAAGAACTTCCAGCTATGCAAATGGTTTCGTGTTCTGGCTTTTTTTTTTTTTTTTGAAATTCAACCTTTATTTCGAAAACCAGATCTCTTTATTTTTAAATATATAATTCTTTTTTGTTAATATCTTTATTTTAACCACTTGATTACAAACATGATTGTTGTTGGGTTTCAGTCATTTAAAGAACACTCCCCCTTCATCAGTGCAACATTCCCATCACCAATGTCCCAAATCTCCCTCCTCCCCACCCCACCCCGCCTGTACTCTAGGCAGGATTTCTACTTCCCTAATTCATTCACATTGTTATGGTGGTTCTCAATGTAGTTATTTCTCTAACTGCACTCATCACTCATTGTGGTGCGCTTCATGTAGTGAGCTGACTTTCTAAAGTCAATTCAGTTTTACCTTGAGAACTTTGCAAGAACTTGCAGGTGTTCTTTGTGTACTGGCCACACCAGGGAAAATGTAGAAACAATCTGTTTTTGGAGTGGGGTGGAGGAGCGGAGAGGGAGTAGTGTTGGGGTCTATTTCGTTTTCTGTGTTCTGGAGACCATGACGTTTAGTGGATTTAATTGTGGACAGCAACATGAAAGGTAAGGCCTTAACTTTGTCCTATCTCTCCAGTCCATAAAATATTTATTCATTACTGAAATGTTAATTCTTAAGAACAGAGACTCTGTGTCTTTGTAGGACCTAAGGCTATTGGTTGAGTTATTGACTCAAGAAAAACTTGCCATGGAGGAAGACATTTTCTTCTAGTGTATTGAATTGTGTTACACATATATTCAGCACCCAGAAATGAGGTTGTCTGTGAAATGATGATGCACTCCATAGAACCTTGAGAAAAATAATACATTATAGTCAGCAGCTGTAAGAGATAAAATCTTTACCACATTTTAATTGAACCACAGAAGAAAAATAACATAGAATGACATTTTTTCTCTCTTGCCCAGTTCTATTTGCTGAGGAGGAAAATACCATGGCTTGACATTTTTGCTGAAATGTTATTCAAGTTCTACACCAGTCTCTCCACAAATTGAGTGTAGAATTAAAGGGAAATATTTCCAAAGGCACCCATATTTTACAAACCTTTTATTATGCATGTATGATGCTCAATTTTATTCTAATCATTTTTTCTAAATATTTGATTAGAAACTAAATGCGAATAATTGCCAGATTCCTAGCATATTCCTTCTTCTAACTGACGATTTTAATTTCTTTAATTTTTCATTCTCAATCCTGTTGTTTCACCTAGTGACAAAATTTGTAACACAGATTTAATACAACAGTGCATTTTTCTAGATATGGGAACATAAATAGATGATGCACAATGGTTCTCTATGATTGTTTTGAAAAATCTGCAGAACTTAAAATTGATGACACTTAAGTGATCCTCTGCTGAAAGGTGAAATTACAAAACATTTCTCATAAAAAATAAACTTAAAAGTTTTGATCTTATTTCCTCCTAAAAAATTAGCAGTCTTGTTCCCTTTGGCACAAAATGATGAAAAATTTCTACGTTTTAGCAATGACAAAAAAACCCATGAACTATCAAGTACCATGATTTTGTGTATATCTGGGGACCGTAGAAATAAAAGCCAAAAACACAAACTTAAAATTCAGGTATAACTCTAGAAGTCAGCCGTACTCAGAATAAAAGTTCTTGATAGCGTTGTTTAGAAATAAAATAGTCAGCTTTTGCTATTTTCCTAAAGAAAGACTGGAGTTTCTTTAGTCAGCTCTTAAAGCTGGTGTGAAAGCAGAAAAGAGTATTGTAAATCATATGATAGCTAGAAAACATCATATATAGTGTTAACAAAGTAAAACAAAACCTTAGTCAACAAAAAAACAGAAGCAGAAAATTTTGTTTTGACTGAAAATTAAATGAAGTTAACTCTGACTAGTCTTGAGTTTATTAAGCTTTGAGGGGAAAGATATGTAAATATTATTATAAATTAAAATATTTATTTTATAAATTTCTAAAGGATAAGAATAGAAAATATGTATTTTGTCTTTTAAACAGGATAGCAGATTTTTTAATTCAAAGAAATATCTTGGGAAAAACTAATGTGTCATTATTCTTGAATATTAATAGAATTTTTAATTATATAAATAAAATTTCTTTGTGCAAATAAAATAATTAATTATTCAACATAGGCATCAAGGTATTTTGGGGAATCAACTCAGAAGTTAGGAAAAATTAAATAAGTAGTAATGTATTATAGCCACTATAAAAATTCAGATTACATCTGCTACTATGACATAATGCTTATGTCCATAGAGATCTTTGAAAAAGGAAACTGCACACCATAGATTTTTGTTACATGCCTCTTTCATTTAATATATTCCTGCATATTATTATCTTTTTTTCCAATTCAAGCTACCTTACTATTATATTATAAAGACTACATTGTCAGTTTCCTTTCAGGAAAGGAACCTGGATGCACAAGACATGGTAGTTGATACGACATGGGGTAAACTCCTCTGATAATGCTCACTACATTATTGTGAAAATCATGTTTATCCTAAAATATTCCATGCATAATCTAACCCTGAAAGCTTTATTTATCAAGCTTTATACCCACAACTGATGAAGTGCCTAGAAATTAAACCCCCCCATATGCCAGCCCCTTTTTTTGTTTATAAGTGCTCTGACTCCTCCCTCCAATTACCACCTATAAATAGATCTCTAAGGTCTGTCTATAAGTGGGTGTGAGTAGGTAAGTGGTGGACTCCTCTATGTTTGTCTAATCTGTATTGCACATAATCCCTGCCTATATTGCATATGGTCCCTCTTATATATTATCCCTCCTTCCTACCCTGTTCACCGCCTTGCAAAATCCCTTCTGTCCTCACACCCCCTCAACCCCAATCAGTTATCTCTTGCTATGTATCCTTCTTTACCCTCAGTTCTTAACTCCTCAGGAAGCAAGACCTTCCTCCTGCCTTAGGAAGCTGCCTCCTGGCTCCCAAAGCAAAAGAAACTCTCCTAGACCCTCCATCTCTCTCCTTGACAAAAAGCTGCAACCAGTAATCCTGCTGACCCATTCTATGTGGTCCCTTTTAATCCCACCTCTACTCAATATTTGTTCTTTCTTTGTCTTCACATTATATAAGACATTGTATTATATCTCCATACTCATAATGATTTCCACATCTCTATAACCATTAAATATTTCTCTCAAATAATAAAATATTCTATATACCTTCATAAAGAGAATTCAAAACAAGTGACTAGAAAATATTCTTTATGTCAAGGTATCATTATATGTCTAACTTCAATACTACATGCTCACAGGCATGTCTATACCAGGAACTATATATTCAGAAAAATTTAGAACAAGTGCAAAGAGTGGAATTGAGATAGAAAACTAGTCATTTGACCTTTTCACATTCTTCTAGTTTTCATAGCAAATACAAGTACAATGATTCATTTGTCTATCCACAAATTACTTGTATAGAAAATATCACAGCAGAGTATCCTAATGTGACTCATGAGGAAGAAATGAATCACACAGGCATTAAGTAGAATGAGACTTTATTGTCAAGATCAATTTAGGAGAGAACATTCTTAATCTGTATCAAACAAACTCATTGATTTATTTCTTTTTAACTGGATCCTGAGCCAGTAGATTTGCAACCTTTATCTTTAAGTTTATTACAGCTCCAAAAATGAATATTGTTGAAGACTATATTAAGATTTAGTGCTAAATACCTATTAATTTAATGTGAATATAAACAATTAAGGGAACTGCCAATGCATAGATAAAAGAAAAATACTCAAGGGATGATGTTATCCAATTTGCCAGTTTGCTCTAGCTTAGCAGAAACCACCAGTACAATCAGCATATTTCAACTAAAAAGATATCCCATAAAAATTTTCTGTGAAGCACTTCAGAGAGCATAAATAATGTTTTCAGTAACAACACAAGAATTAAGTCTTCCATTATCATGGATGTTTTCCTTTAAGCATTAGTTTGAACATCTCTAAGTTAGAACCCAAGATTTCCGCTATTACAATAAAAGCATAAATAATTAAAACGACTTTGATTGCTCCTTCCTTTTACATTTCCTATCCAAAACAGTAAATGACTCCAATTTTTTTCATGTTTGAAAATTTTGGATTTGTATTTAGGTTTGTGGGCTTCCATGTTATTTATGAATCTGACACAAGAACTAAACATATTATAAGAGTTTTCTGTTGTGCCAGAGAGATAGTACAGCAGGTAGATGCTTCTCTCTAGTTTCAAGATATCTGCATTAACACCCTACTTGGATTTTTGTGTATTTTTATGTTTTTGGACTACACCTGGCTGTGCTCAGAGGTTACTCAGGAGTTAATCCTCAATCTGCATTCAGGGATCACTCCTGGTTAGCTTAAGGGACCATATGTGTTACTGAAGATCAAACTTAGGTCAGCTGTATGCATGATAAATGTCCTACTCTCTGTAGATCTATTCAGTACCCTTCTTTTCTTTTTTTTTCTTTTCTTCTTTTTTCTTTTTTTTGGTTTTTGGGCCACACCCGGTGACGCTCAGGGGTTACTCCTGGCTATTCGCTCAAGTCGCTCCTGGCAGGCACGGGGGACCATATGGGGAACCCAGGGATCGAACCGCGGTCCGTCCTAGGCTAGCGCAGGCACCTTATCTCCAGCGCTACCGCCTGGCCCCCTGTACCCTTCTTTTCTAAAAATTTTAATGTAATTCTGATCCAATTGAAAAGGGTATAGCAACACTTCAAACATTTTGTACAAGCAAGATTATAAAAATGAGGTTAATAGGAAGGCATCTTACATTTAAGTTATTTAGGTCTCAAACTTTAGACTATATAGTAATTGTTAATTCAATTCTGAAATGCTGCTCTCCTAAATCTACTCAACCTTCTCTGATAGCAACTAGTGATGGTGTCTAGAAAGGCATACCAAAATTAAAAGCATGGCATAGCTAATGCACTCATTCATTTCAGTTCTTAGACATATATATATATGTATATACATATGACAGTGAAATAAGTACTAATCTAAAATTTTCCTTATTTTCAGAAGTGCAATAAAACACAAAATAAATATTTGGAATTATGTCATAATTGGATTCAATTCCTACTCTCATCTCTCAATTACTAAATGAATTTGAATAACATCAAATCTCAGAGTAATTTTTTCCTTACCTAGGAAATGAATAAATTACACTCTCCTTAAAATGGTTAGTGATAAATTAATTGTAATAAATATGCTATGTTATAAGATAGCATATTAACTATGTTAACATATGTTATATAATATTAAATGACTAGGAAAATCTATGCATAAATTTCTAATCAACTTAGGCAGCAAAGATCAGTAGTTCAAGCTTTTTGGTGCTATGGGAGTGCTATTTGTCAGATTCAACTGTGCACCATGATCAAAGGGGCTTGAAATTCTACAACTGGAAATTCAAGTTTGCTAATGTATAGCAGTAAGCTATGCAGGGTCCTCTGCTGTAGTTACTTTGGTCTTGCATAGCTAGGAAACTTGTATAAAAGGAGTAAGTAGAGGGGCTGTAGCCTAAGACACAGAGTACATCACCTGCGAACAAGAGAATTGAAGTATCTCATTACCAACTACCTAGTGTCCCAGCCCAATCCAGGAGTGAGAAACTCCTGGATAATTTCATATCAGAAAAGTCTACATTTGAGTTTGTCACCTAAGACTGACCGCTTGTCAGAATGGTCTGAGCATGAAATCTTGAGGCTGTGACATTTTT
>PVKC010009561.1:0-26706 GCA_004027635.1 Crocidura indochinensis
AGAAATTGCTCCTGGCAGGCACGGGGGACCATATGGGGCACCGAGATTCGAACCGATTACCTTTTGCATGAAAGGCAAATGCCTTACCTCCATGCTATCTCCCGGGCCCCGATCCCTCTAAATTCTGGCACAAGACAAGACTGTCCTCTCTCACCACTCCTATTCAACATAGCACTGGAAATACTTGCTATGGCGATTAGGCAAGAAAAAGATATTAAGGGAATTCAGATAGGAAAGGAAGAAGTCAAACTCTCACTTTTTGCAGATGGCATGATACTCTACCTAGAAAGCCCTAAAGACTCTACCAAAAAGCTTCTAGAAACAATAGATTCATTTAGCGAGGTGGCAGTCAACAATATTAACACACAAAAATCAATGGTCTTTCTATACACCAATAGTAATAAGGAAAAAATGAACATTAAGAAAACAACCCCATTCACAATAGTGCCACACAAACTCAAATATCTTGGAATCAACTTGACTAAAAATGTGAAGGTCCTATACAAAGAAAACTATAAAACTCTGCTCAAGGAAATAAGAGAGGATACGCGGAAATGGAAACATATACCCTGCTCGTGGATTGGCAGGATTAACATCATCAAAATGGCTATACTACCCAAGGCATTATATAGATTTAATGTGATCCCTCTAAAGATCCCCACAACATTCTTCAAAGTAGTGGATCGGGCACTTTTGAAATTCATTTGGAACAATAAACACCCTAGAATAGCGAAAGCAAACATTGGGAAAAAGAACATGGGAGGAATTACTTTCCCCAATTTTAAACTTTACTACAAAGCAATAGTAATCAAAACAGCATGGTATGGGAACATGGACAAGCCCTCAAATCAGTGGAATAGGCTTGAATACTCAGAAAATGTTCCCCAGTTATACAGTCACCTAACTTTTGATAAAGGAGCAAGAAATCCTAAATGGAGCAAAGAAAGCCTCTTGAACAAGTGATGTTGGCACAACTGGCTAGCCACTTGCAAAAAATTGAACTTAGAGCTCCAGCTAACATCACGTACGAAGATAAAATCCAAATGGATGAAAGACCTTGATATCAAACCTGAAATCATAAAATACATAGAACAACATGTAGGCAAAACACTCCAGGACATTGAGACTACAGGCATATTCAAGGAGGAAAATGCACTCTCCAAGCAGGTGAAAGCAGATATTAACAGAAGGGAATATAATAAGCTGAGAAGCTTCTGCACCTCAAAGGAAATAATGCCCAGGATAAAAGAGCTACCCACTGAGTGGGAGAAACTATTCACCTAATACCCATCAGATAAGGGGCTAATCTCCAAAATATACAAGGCACTGACAGAACTTTTCAAGAAAAAAAAAAACATCTAATCCCATCAAAAAATGGGGAGAAGAAATGGACAGAAACTTTGACAAAGAAGAAATATGAATGGCTTTTTGACACATGAAAAAATGCTCCACATCACTAGTCATCAGGGAGATGCAAATCAAAACAACTATGAGGTACTACCTCACACCACAGAGAATGGCACACATCACAAAGAATGAGAACAAACAGTGTTGGTGGGGATGTGGAGAGAAAGGAACTCTTATCCACTGCTGGTTGGAATGCCGTGTAGTTCAACCTTTATGGAAAGCGATATGGAGATTCCTCCAGAAACTGGAAATTGAGCTCCCATATGATCCAGCTATACCACTCCTAGGAATATACCCTAGGAACACAAAAATACAATACAAAAATCCCTTCCTTACACCCATATTCATCGCAGCACTATATGCCATAGCAAGACTCTGGAAACAACCAAGATGCCCTTCAACAGACGAATGGCTAAAGAAACTGTGGTACATATACACAATGGAATACTATGTAGCTGTCAGGAGAGATGTAGTCATGAAATTTTCCTACACATGGATGTACATGGAATCTATCATGCTGAATGAAATAAGTCAGAGAGAGAGAGAGAGAGAGAGAGAGAAAGAAAGAGAAATGGAAAATGGTATCACTCATCATCTATGGGTTTTAAGAAAAATGAAAGACATTCCTGCGAAAGTAATAATTTTCAGAAACAAAAGAGAAAAGAGCTGGAAGTTCCAGCTCTCCTCAGGAAGCTCATCACAAAGAGTGATGAGTTTAGTTAGAGAAATACTACATTTTGAACTGTCCTAAAAATGAGAACCTATGAGGGAAATGGAGAGCCTGTCTAGAGTACAGATGGGGGTTGGGTGGGGAGGAGGGAGATTTGGGACAATGGTGATGTGAACATTGCACTGGTGATGAGTGGTGTTCTTTACATGACTGAAACCCAAACACAATCATATATGTAATCAAGGTGTTTAAATAAAATACATTATTAAAATAATAAAAAATAAAGTAATCCAGAATCATGGCCAGATGATTCAAAAAATCTTAATTCCTACATCATTCCTCTTTTAAATTGTTCTACATTTTTCTTTGCAGTTTCTGTAAATTGTAAAAATCACCTGCTTATATTGAGTAACCCCAGATGAGCACACAACTGATGGTGTTTTGGTAATTTTAATAAAATCTTTGGTATAGATTCACAACCCCATGAGGCACAATAATAATTTCTTTCTGTTCCACATTTAGTTGTAGAAAAAAAGGCCATGGTCAGGACATATATAAAATTGTAAATCGCTCACATTATTTTTTGCACTTAACGTGGAACAACCATAAGATGAATCATGTGTGTCATGGTAACCAAGGTATTATAATACCTGTCCAAGGTATTATAATACTGAACCCCAAGGGCTCACAAGGTCACATAAATCAAACTGCAAATCCAGAAACTAGGCTCTGGCTGGGTAGGCAGAGGACCCAACCATAAGGGCATCAACACCAGCTGTGGTTCAAATAACTTGGCATTGCTGCTTAACTGATTGGTTCTGTATGGGGGGGTGTGTGCCAGGCAGCAGCTGGGTTAAAAAAAATTCAGCAATGGGGGGCCGGGTGGTGGCGCTGGAGATAAGGTGCCTGCACTAACCTTGGACGGACCGTGGTTCGATCCCCCGGTTCCCCATATGGTACCCCGTGCCTGCCAGGAGCGACTTCTGAGCAAATAGCCAGGAGTAACCCCTGAGCGTCACCGGGTGTGACCTAAAACAAAAAAACAACAACAAAAAAAAATTCAGGAAAGAATGAGAAAAAAATTCACAAAGAATGAGAACAAGGGGAAGTGAAGAGAAAGAAATTCTTATCGACTGCTGGTGGGAATGCCTTCTAGTTTAGCCTTCTGGAAAGTGATATGGATATTCCTCCAAAAACTGGAAATCGAGCTCCCATATCATCCAGCTATACCACTCCTAGGAATATACTCTAGGAACACAAAAATAAAATACAAAAATCTCTTCCTTACACCTATATTCATTGCAGCACTATTTACCATAGCAAGACTCTGGAAACAACCAAGATACCCATCAACAGATGAATGCCTAAAGAAACTGTGGTACCTATACACAATGGAATATTATGCAGCTGTCAGGAGTAATGAAGTCATGAAATTTTCCTATACATGGATGTACATGGAATCTATTATGCTGAGTGAAATAAGTCAAAGAGAGAGAGAAAGATGAAGAATGGTCTCACTCATCTATGGGTTTTAAGAAAAATGAAAGACATTCTTGCAATAATAATTTTCAGACACAAAAGAGAGAAGGGCTGGAAGTTACAGCTCACCTCATGAAGCTCACCACAAACAGGGATGGGTTTAGTTAGAGAAATAACTACATTGTGAACTATCCTAATAATGAGAATGTATGAGGGAAATTGAAAGCCTATCTAGAGTACAGGCAGGGGTTGGGTGGGAGGAGGGAGATTTGGGACATTGGTGATGGGAATGTTGCACTGGTAATGGTTGGTGTTCTTTACATGACTGAAACCCAAACACAAGCATGGTGCTTAAATAAAATATAAAAAAAATTCAACAGAGCCAACAGAATCCAACAGTCAGCCACATCCAAAAAAATGAACTCTGACCTCCATCTAACACCATGCACAAAGGTCATATTCAAATGTATTAAAGACCTTGTTATCAGACCCAGAATCATAGGTATATAGAAGAACATATAGGTAAAACACTCCATAACATTGAGACTAAAGGCATCTTCAAGGAAGAAACACCACTGTCCAAACAAGTGGATGCAGAGATAAACAAATTGGACTATATTACACTGAGAAGCGTCTGCACCTCAAAGGAAATAGTGATTAGGATACAAAGACCATCTACAGAATGGGAGAAACTATTCACTCAATCCCCATCAGATATGGGGATAATATCTAAGATATACAAGGTACTGACAGAACTTAACAAGAAAAAAATCTAACCCCATCAAAGAGTGGGGAGAAAAAGTGAACACTTACTTCTTCAAAAAAGAAATACAAATGGCCAAAAGGCACATGAAAAATTGCTCCACATCTCTAATCATTAGGAAGATGCAAATCAAAACATCAATGAGGTACATTCTCATGTCACAGAGATTGGCACTCATCACACACACACACACACACACACACACACACACACATACGCACGCACACCTACACAGACCCACACAAACCAAGAAAAATTAGTGCTGGCAGGTATGTGAGGAGAAAGGAACTCTCATTCACTCCTGATGGGAATGCTGTCTGTATAGTCCAGTCATTATGGAAAACAATATTGGAGATTCCTCAAAAATCTGGAACTTGAGCTATCTGATTCAGCTATACAACTCCTAGGGATATACTTTAGGAAAAAGTACACAAAACAAAAATGCCTCTGCACATTTATATTCAATGCAATTTACAATATTTACAACAGCCTGAATCTGAAACTATCCAATTGCTTGACAACAATGAGTTCTAAAGAAACTGTGGTGCATATACACAATATGAAATTTTCCTATACATAGATGAACATGGAACCTATTATGCTGAGTGTAATAAGTCAGAGGGGGAGAGATACACACAAAATAGTCACTTACTGCTGGTTGAAATACCATTTAATTCAGATTTTCTGGAAAATAATATGGATATTCCTTTAAAAAAGTGGAAATTGAGTTTTCTTAATGAACTAGCAATACCAATTCTAGTGTTATACCTTAGAAACAAAAAACACAATACAAAAATGCCTCTGAACATTTATATTTATCGCAGCACTATTTACAATAACCAGGATCTGAAAGCAATCCAGATGACTGACAACAGATGAGTGACTAAAGAAACTGTGAAATACCTACACAATGTAATATTATGCAGCCAATAGGGAAAATGAAGACATGAAATTTGCTTTTACATGGATAGACATATAGAATATTATACTGAGCAAAATGAGTCATCAGGAAAGGGATACACATAAAATAATCTCACTCATTAGTGGGGTATGAAAAAATGAAAAGACGGGGGCCCGGGAGATAGCATGGAGGTAAGACGTTTGCCTTTCATGCAAAAGGTCATCGGTTCCAATCCCGGTGCCCCATATGGTCCCCCGTGCCTGCCAGGAGCAATTTCTGAGCATGGAGCCAGGAGTAACCCCTGAGCACTGTCGGGTGTGACACCCCCCCAAAAAAAAGGAAAAGACAATGTAGGGATGATATCCAGAGAAAATAGATATAAAGATTAGGAGGGATATGATAGGAAGCTTGCCACATAGAGCAGAGAGTGCAGTTAGAGTAGAAAAGGGTTTAATACCAAAGGGACATTCATGGCACAGCTTCAGTTGCAGTAGCAGCACAAACCACAGTGGAGAGAGAGAGAGAGAGAGAGAGAGAGAGAGAGAGAGAGAGAGAGAGAGAGAGAATGAAGTAAGCTGTCTGCCCCAGCATGGCAAAGTGTGTCTCTTTAGATTCCTCCCTATTGTCCCCCACTTCAGCACTGACCCTTGTGATCCCCAGCACTTGAACTTCAGGGCAGGAGTAATTCTGCACCCTTAAACACTAGCATTGAACTGCCAAGAAGTTGGGCTGAGAATCTCCAGGAGAGACTATACTCTTGGCCTCCTGAACACTGCACAAGAGAATTCACCACTCCTAACCACTGCGCTGAATTAAGTCTTACATCAAAGAGATACATTGGGAAGTGTTATATTTATTATCTTCTAAGTTGATTTGTTAGAAGTTCATTAGTTCACTCAAGGAGCAGTATCCCCAAAGTGGATGTTACTGAACTTCCTCTCCTCCAGAGAGATTCAGTTGATAGAAGTCTCTGGTGAACTTGCTTCACATATTTCTTTAAAGAAAGTTATCTTTCCAGGGTTGGTTACTGGGTAAATTTTTCTGCAAGTTTTTTTGCAAAGGCAAAATAGATTTGGGGATATTAAACCAAAGGAAGATTTGAACAAGTGCTTTTAGGGAGAAACTAGGACAATTTGGGAAATTTTGTTTTGTTTTGTTTTGTTTTGTTTTGTTTTGTTTTGTTTTGTTTTGTTTTGTTTGGGGGCCACATCTGGCAGCCAGGGGTTACTCCTGGCTCTGCTCGGAAATCACTTGTGACAGTTACGATGGACCATATGGGATGCCTGGATTCAAACCATAGGGTCCTGGGTTGGCCGCTTGCAAGGCAAATGCCCTACCATTGTGCTATCTCTCTGACTCCGCAATTTGGAAAATGTAAGCAGGGAGTATTTAGGGGTTCCTATAAGACTATACTTTCTTTTTAAACTGACAGAGGATATATATTTACTTCCTTAGGAAAATGAAGAGTTATGACTTGGTAGAAAAAAGCTATAGACCACCCCCAATACAATAGAGCAAATAGTCTGCTTGTGTCCTTGAGCTGGTACTCTAGCCTCATATCCATGCAGAGTAAGCTGACTTGTTTAATGCTAGGCAATCACTGGCTTGATATTTACATGCACAGGTCAATGGCATAAGTAGGGCATCATTACCATAAGATGACTTAATTAGGTCCCATCAAAATAAAGTAAATAAAAGGATCAAGTCTCCTTAACTTTGTCTACTTACTCCCTTTCCTCCTCTTCTCCTCTTCTTTGTTTCTCACACTTCCTCTCACTTTTTTTGGTCCCTTATTAACACCCCTGTATATGAAAAATACATGCCTATGAAAGATAGCATGAAATCTGAGGTTGTACTTTGGTTCAGGATCCAGAAACTTTGCCACATTCTTTTCTACTTTAATATATATCAATGGAGATCATTTAGTGTCCTGAACCATTTATTAGCTTAGACTGGTGACATGGAGGGCACATAAATAAATAAGCTGTTTCCTATGTTCCCAACATGCTCATGACTGGTGGAAGCTAATAGACTTCTAGCCTTTTGTGTTCAAGTGGTTGGAAAATTATTGCTTTGATGCAAGCAAGACCTGCCATCGAAAAGACAACTTTAATTATGTGTTCAAGGAGGCCCATACATAGAATAATGGAAACTATCATTATTTTAGAAAAGACTGTTAGCAAATAATCTTGTTAGTTAAAATGAATGTAATATTTTAGGTGATATCTGTAAGTGCATTGAAAATAGGCTTTAAGTGCCACTCTGGCTGATAAGCCTGTCTCCTGCCTCCTGCACAAGGATTTATGTTCTTTCTTTAGGCAGGTAGATATTTTGGGAAATATATCATTCCTGGGTCTTTTCTGTCTCTTAATGTCCTTTAATTAAAAACTATTAAACTGCTTTATTGCATCTGAGGGAAACCCTTCATTGATGAACAAGACCGATACAGCAGTCCCCCAAATCACAATGAAGAATAGTCATGAGATCCAGACACTATCACTGTGCAGATCAGACAGCTCAGATTCAGAAGTAAGAGAAACACTGAGACTCCCTGAATTCATGTCTAAGCAACAGAAGGACTTAGCGTTTGAAAGAGGCATGTGAATATATACATAGACACACACAGGCACACACAGAGACACATGCACACACATAAACACACACACACACTGAATGGAAGAGAAAGGAGAAAGAGGAGATAGAGAGCAAGCAAATAAGAGGGAAGAGTAACTTCAAGTCTTTGCTACTCCAGTTGTGCTGACTCTGGGGTTCTCTGAGGTTCTTCAGACTAACAGACTCAGAGAAATGCTTCTGTGGTACTATTTTTCAGATACTAAATGACTATACATTTTAATTCTAGTCATAGCTTCTTTTGTGTGTGTGACCCCATGCCCGCTACTTCACTTCTTCTATTGTAGTTAGCTGATTTGTCTAATAGAGATATGCAACTACTATTCCATGAGTGGTTGAGAATCTAGAAAGCATGGAAAGAGTGTTCAGCATACAGTAGGAGCTTAGAAAATAGGCAGTGATATTATATGTGGATGTGTGGCTTGGAAAGAGACCCAGGAAAGTAGAAGTTTGGGAAGGGGTGCAAATAGGTGGGGACTCTTATGTGCATCCCTGCATTATCAGTGGCTAATATAAATATGCCCTCAACTTGTATTTTATCTTAACTATTAGGAACATCCAACACATCTCTCTAGAAAGATTCTTTTTCTAGACCCTTGCAAGATCCAAAATGTCTAAATGCTGGTATTTCAGTCATTCACTGTACTCATATATTTACAAATTAGATTTGTGTTACATTTTAAAAATACTGATATTTTAATAAATAGATCAGTTTACAATATTAAACATAATGGTTTCAGGGGTCTCAAACTCAATTTACCTGTGGGTTGCAAGAGGCAAAGTCGGGGTAATCCTTGAGTGCAAAGTCAGTAGTAAGCCTTGAACATTGG
This sequence comes from Crocidura indochinensis, assembly GCA_004027635.1. NCBI lineage: Eukaryota > Metazoa > Chordata > Mammalia > Eulipotyphla > Soricidae > Crocidura > Crocidura indochinensis. Next base: position 8,682 of record PVKC010009561.1, read on the forward strand.
GGAGTGTGACCCAAACAACTAAAACAAAACAAAACAAAAAAGATTCCTCTAGGGCAGGGCCACAAAATGTTGTACGGAGGGCCGTTTGCAGCCCGCGGGCCGCGATTTTGAGACCCCTGGTTAGATGATACAAAATACCCCCTGTTTTGCCCCAGGTTAGCTGCCTGGGTAGTCTCACAAACACACCACTGTCTCTGGATTTTCAATGAAAGTTCCTTAGGATAAATAACTGCTTTGAAGCCTATTTGGATCTAATAATTTTAAGATCAATGGTTATTGGGCATTGGATAAAACAAAATCCCCAGTGGTAATAGTTCCACTTGTTGGGAACCTACATTTGGGGGTGGCAATAAATTTAACAACTATCTCAATACTGCAAACTTGTCAGCAGCCTCTACAATTTGCAGACCACTCCAATACAAAGGTCATATCCTGGAAGGGAGCAGGGCCTCAGCTCCCAAATGGACTGAAGCACAAAGCTCTGTCTTCTGTCCGCACTGCTGACTGCTTGGATAAATGCATTTGGGGAAAGCTGAGTACTAGAATGTTCAGATTATGAGCTTCATTCTTCCACAAATGTGATAGGAAAAAAGTCACAGGAGCAGGATTTCCTGCGAAAGAATCCTTGATCCTCATGGTACCCTGACACTTTGAGACTCATATCACCATAGACAACTTAGCAGCTGGCTCATGGAGGGTGACTGGGAATAAATAGCACCATGTACATTTAATCAGATGGTCTTGAGTCAGATAGAGGTCCTCTATCTGTCATGCTCTGGGGCCCGGGAGATAGCATGGAGGTAAGGCGTTTGCCTTTCATGCAAAAGGTGATCAGTTCGAATCCCGGTGCCCCATATGGCCCCCGTGCCTGCCAGGAGCAATTTCTGAGCATGGAGCCAGGAGTAACCCCTGAGCACTGCCGGGTGTGACCCAAAAAATAAAAATAAAAAAAAAAGAATGATGACTTTGGGGCTAGAATGTCAAATATCTTTAAACTGGCCATTTGTTGCTGAAAGAAGGTGAGATAAAAAAGCAAGTGTCTTATCCAACAAATTGAATAAGGACCTTGAGTGAAGGTAACTCTAGAGATAATCACAGCTGGAGAGCTTCAAGCTAAGTGGATGGTTTTGTTCAATGACCTATCAGTGGTCCTCAAACTTTTTAAACAGGAGGCCAGTCTACTTTTCCTCAGTCCATTGTAGTAAAAACGAAAACTATGAACAAATTCCTATGCACACTGCATATATCTTGCTTTGAAGCAAAGAAACAAAATGGGAATAAATAAAATATGTGGCCTGCGGACTGTAGCTTGAGAACCACTGGGTGGACTCCATGGCAAGCATCTAAAGAAGTGTCTTCAGGAGACCTGAATTCTTCAGTATATATTCCACATGCAAAGTCCAAAGTCAGGCCCTAAGGATAGCCCTTCTGCTACAGATGAACAGTTGGCGTGTTTTAGCTCTCTGGACATCTCAGAAGTAAAGAGTGACATTCCTCATGCCACTGAGAAGCACAGGAATGAAAACCCAGACACATGAGATATTGCTTCGTCCCCTGAAGACACATAAAATTAGGTCAACCCCTGACATGGAGAAACCCCCTCTTCTGGAGGCACTGTTAGCTTCAATAGAACATGATTTGCAGAGGACCACAGCCATCCCAGTAGGCAGAGCTATGACCAAGACCCTGAATTCAAAGCCCAGAATAGCATGTCTGACTTTAGCATATCAGTGTGGCCCCCACACATATAAAGTATTTGGTTCTGGAGGGAAAAAAAGAGAAAGCCAGAAAGAGGCTTTTAGTGGGGAATCACTGTGAAACTCAGTTCCAGATAGGGCTTTGTGCAGACATACTAATGAGGGTATTCTTAGTGTCCATGTCAGTATGTTTTCAAGACTTCTGTCTATGTAGAATTATCATTCAATAGCTACATAATAATTCTAAGTCTGGGGTCCAGAGTAGTGGTACAAGGGGTAAGGCGTCTGTGTTGCCTGGACTAGCCTATAACAGACCATGGTTCGATTTCCCAGCGTCCCATATGATCTCCCAAACCAGGAGCAATTTCTAAGTGCACAGCCAGGAGTGACCACACGAGCACCCGGTGTGGCCCAAAATCCAAAATAAATAATAATATTAATTCTAAGTCTGAGGGAAATATCAAATCCTTCTATAATTCCTAGAAATTCCAAATGTTCTCTTTTCTGTTCAGATTCTCTTGTTCTGTTTATAAGCTTTGATATAAAATTTAGTCTGATAGATGCTTTCCCCTTCATCTTGAATTTGGTTCCCTAGACAACGTAAATGGCTCTTTTTTTGTTTCTGTTTTTTGGTGGGGGGAATCATCCAGAGAATGCTGATCTTGGGGCAGGAAAATGATTCAGGGTAGAAAAAAAGATAAAAGAGGTGTATTATTAGGACTATTATCACTGTAGGAAACCAGTGTTCAGCATTTATTGAGAGGGCTTCGTAGACTGTATCAAGTAGTTCCACAAAGGACAGGGAACTTTATTTATTTATTTACTTAGTTACTTACTTGCTTATTTACTACCCTCTGTCTGTAATTGGCTAGTCCTGGGAACTCAATGCAAACTGAATGCTTGCTAGACAGAAATAGACACTATGTCCCCAGACAAAAGACCGCCATATTTAGGCTAGTAGTCTCTAATGTACATCTAATTAGAGACATTGGATCCTGAATGCAACTGAGCCCCAAAATCTCATCTCTCCTTTTATTGTTCATTCTTCCCTCAGCTATACCTACTCCTTTTTCATTTTTTGAATAATACACATGAACTTTTATGAACGTTTGCAGAAGTTTTGAACACTGAAGAATAAACACTTAAATAATTACATTGTAGGGTAGTAGCATACATAGCTGCACATTAGCCATTCTACCTCTTGGAAATATCAGGTCATATTTGCAGCTGCAGGGCAGCCATGTTCCAGGCATGGGCCCATTTAAGGCTCTCCCACTGATAACTCCTGACACACCAATCACATAGATCTGCAGCGACTGAAATTATACCCAATGAGAGGACCATGGCAACATAAGCTAATGAGCAGTTAGAGAACCTTCTAAGTGATCTTACTACAAGAGAAGCTGGAGCAGAAATCTGGGAGGTAGAAGACAAATGAAGATTGTATAAGTGTAAGTGAGTTTGTGCCTGAGGACACCGGTATGAGAATAATAAAAAACAGGTTAATTGTTTTCTTAGCATGTTTTTTTCTGTTACATGACAAACGGGTCTTACTGTGAAGTTTACTCAATGCATTTTTTACATTCTTAGTTTTTGCCATATGAAATATAGAATATAAAGTTAAATATTGTTGTAATTATCTTAAACCATTATCCTAAAATGGTTATTTAATTTTTTTTGTTTTGGGTCACATCAGATGATACTCAGGGGTTACTCCTGGTTATGAGCTCAGAAATTGCTCCTGGCTTGGAGGACCATATGGGATGCCTGGGATCAAACATAGGTCCTTCCTGGGTCAGCCACATGCAAGTACTGCGCTATTGCTCTGACCGCTATTTAAAAATTTTTATTATTAATATATTTATTTAAACATCATGATTATAAACATATTCATGGTTGGATTTCAGTCATAAAATGTACACCCCCCCTTCACCAGTGCAACCTTTCCACACCCACACCAATAATATCAGAATCATAATATCCTTATCTCTCACTTTTTTAAACATATAATGTCTATTTTCATGCTAAAATTGACTCCCAGAAGCAAGCTACATGTCGAGTTCCAGTGAAAGCACAGCAGAGCTAGGATTCAAATCCAGGGCTCTGGGTGCCTTGTGTCTAGGATCTCTCGGGATGTCCATGCCAGTAATTTTCACGCCTGTGTCCTCAGGCTCTGTAGGCTCAGATTCCTAATTTCTCCCTGCTGTCTGCCTCATGGCTCTGGTCTTCCTTAATGAGATCTCTGTCAACCACCAACTCCATCCCCAAGGTCTCTAGGGCAGTGCTGGCCATTTGTGCAGCCTGGGGAGGTTGGAAGTCCTCAGGGAGGGCATCTCCATTTGGGCAGTATTCAATAGTCAATCACAGTAAAAAACAGACAGCAGGCAGCCTTACGCTTGATGATTTCTGGAAACCAGCCAGCCCTTCTTCCCAATAAGACTTTCACTTTCTCAGCATGGAGTTTTCCACTGGACATTTCATGCTAAGTCGGGCTAGTCTTAATTATAATTGGTCCTGGCTAGTTGCCAATAAAGCTATTAACTTCTTTATTTGCCCACCCTCTGGGGCTGTTTTGATCTTCTGGGAAAGATTTCTACATTAACTTTACCCCAACTCCCAATGGGTCTTTCCTATTTTTGCTAAAACATATCTTTCTTATCCTTCACCCACCTCATGTGACATCTTCAAGTTCTTTAAAAATTATATTAAAAATTATATTTAAAAATTATATAGGCTGATCATTGATGTGGTGGCCAAACCTCCAGGTTGGTTTTGGTTTGTTTTCTTTTGTTTTGATCATCTTCTCTTGAGTTTGGAACTCCAGCAGCTGTTTCTGTTTAGGGATTATTTGTTGACAACTTAAATTCCTCTTCCAAAAGATTTAAACAGTGGAAACATACTAAGTTAGATGAATTCATTGAAATTATTTTTAAATGGTATTTTAGGTATCATGATTTGTAATATTGATAATGGCAGTGTATCATGGATAAACTATTCCAAAACCACATATTTCACCAGTGTCAGCTTCCCTTTACCATTTTCCCACTGTTTCACCTTCAGTCTCCTATAGTGATATGTTTCCTACTAAAGATCAATTCTCATTTTCTGTTATCTTGAGCTATTTGATGTTTACTTACTATATTTCTTTATATACCACATATGAAGGTGATCATTCTGTACCTGTTTCTCTCTTTTTAACTAACTTAAATCAGCATGACACTGTCCAAATTCATCTATGTAGCTATAACCAGGAATTTGTTTTTGGACACTTGGATTGTTTCCAAAGTAGGGTCACTGTGAATATTGCTGCAATAAATTTAGGAGTGCTATTTTTTTCTGAAAGAAGTTTTTGGGACTTGAGGTCAATGCCAAGAAGAGGAATTGCTGACTCAATATTTCTATAACCAGTGGACAAGGATTTCTTTTGCCCAACATTTCTGCCAACACTAGTTATTTTTAGTCTTTGTTGTGTGAAATAGTCTTACTGTTGCAGATATATCATTTTTTAAATTTACATTACCTTGCTGAATGATGCAAAGCATTTTATACATGTTTTCAGAATCTACACGTCCTTTTTAAATAGTTTTTTTAAGAAAATGTGTAGGGTTTTACTTGTGTCATCAATAGTTTAAATGTTACATTGATTTTAAATTGACCTTTATCTATCTACAGCATCTCATCAGCCCAGATCTTAATAACTGGAGAGTTAATGAAGCTCTTGGAATGTCCATTATCCTATTTGGTCCTAAAAGTAAATCTTTGAAATAAGAATATATTTTCTGTAATGAATAAATGAATTTCAGAATGATAAAATAATTTGCTCTGGGTTACACAACTGTGACAGACCTAGGTTCAGAATCTCGTGTCAGTTCAATGTTTAAGGTTATCGTTGTTTCTCTTATGTGCACTTTATGTTGAATATTAATGTTTTCCAATCCCCAGGTATGGGAACTTATCAACTAATAATCTAGACACTTGAGAGTCCAGTAGTAATGAGCCAGCTTCTACCCTCTGGGCAGAAACAACTGAAACCACCAACAAACACAACTGAAAGAGGTAATTGTTCTGCAGAGGATTAAAGTAAGATGAGGTTAGTGAAAGTATAAACTGGGACAAGTTCTATAGAAGGCAACTGCACTATAGTTATTAAATTTAAAATGCACATTACTTTCATCTATTAGTTTGACTCTTAAGTTACTTATTATAAAGTCACATAGCTAATGTGCAAAGCAGTTATATATAAAAGAATATTCTCATATCACTATTACAAAATGGAAATGACCTTTATGTCCATAAACAAAGAATTTTATAACCATTAAACATGTCAGTCAGTTATAAATAGAGGTGACAGGTGAATAGTTGACAGGTAGATAAATAATAAAATAGTACGTAAGTACATCTAAGATATTTTGTCAAATGAACAAAGCAACTTGTCAGATGTCACATTTAATTGCTTGATTTGTTTAATATGTAACTAAATAATTCTTAGTTTGTTTAATTAATAGTGTTTAACTATGGTAAAAGCAAACAAAAGGTGTTGATTACATTGAACACACTGGGGAAGATTGTATGACAAAGTCAGAACAACTATTTTCAAAGACTACTGAGCAGATGGAACTATGAGAAGATAGCAAACTATTTTCTCTCTTATCATATTTACCTTTCATTTACTTGACTGCATATATATTATGTAATCTTTAAATATATTAATTTTTACAAGGCCAACATGAGAATGATAATAACTGGGCAATTAAGGTATCCACATGTAGGCGAGTAGAGTTTTAGGGGTTGATTTGGAAAAGAAATGATTGAAGCTAAGCTGATACTGCACTTTAGGACTAAATCTTTGATGGAGGGGGTATCAAATGCAAGAGCCTGAAGTTGGGCATAAATTAATGATGAGAATCTGGAAGTGGGAACTGGAGAGATAAGAGAAAAGGCAAAAAAGGTGGGTCTACATACACTGACAAAGGTATTATAACCTTTGTCAACCACTATAAGGATATTAAATTATATTCAAAGTATTTTGAGAAGCCTTTGGTAGTTCTTTTTCTTTTCTTTTTTTTTCTTTTTAAAAAATATGGAACACTTCGCGAATTTGCGTGTCATCCTTGCGCAGGGGCCATGCTAATCTTCTCTGTATCGTTCCAATTTTAGTATAAAAATATGGAACGCTTCACGAATTTGCGTGTCGCCTTTGGTAGTTCTTAAACAGGAACTATCCCAATTTGTATTTTTTTTTTATTTTTGGTCCACAACCAGTGATGCTCAGTGGTTACTCCTGGCTATGGGCTCAGAAGTCACTCCTGGCTTGGGGGACCATATGGGAAACCAGGGGATCGAACTGCGGTCCGTCCTAGGTAGCATATAATTTGTATTTTTAAATAATGGTTTCATTTTAAATAAATGTCACTGGTGCTCAGGCCCAGCAGCGTTTAGGCACCAGGGGTGGTGGAGAAAAAATATATGGCATTGAGAACCTCAGGAATCTCACACTCTTGCCTATAGACATGAGTTCTACCAATAGAGACATTTTCCTGGCCCCTAATTTATGTTACATAGTGATTACTCAGCCCAGTTTAAGGAACTGCAAGGAGATGAGAGAAGCAAAAAGGAGAAATGAAAATTATTTACATCAGAGATTATGGTAGCTCTACTTGCCTGACTGGAAGAGTGAATATGAGAGGGGTTTGTGGTGGGGGAATACTGAATGTGGGATCTTTATAAAAAGTGTTTTAAATATATATATTTTTTTTGGTTTTTGGGTCACACCCGGCAGTGCTCAGGGGTTACTCCTGGCTCCATACTCAGAAATTGCTCCTGGCAGGCATAGGGACCATATGGGGCACCGGAATTTGAATTGATGACCTTTCGCATGAAAGGCAAACGCCTTACCTCCATGCTATCTCCTGGGCCCCTTAAATATAATTATTAAGATTTTTGTGTAAGCAATGTGGAATAATAGGTTATATTGATGAAGACTGAGGAATAGTATATTTACAGAGCAAGAAGTAGCTCTTCTATAATATTAACTTTCCTATTGATACCATGTTGGGATGACCAATCTACATACTGATAGAGATGACATTAGGTAAGTATTGGAAATAATATCTTCAGAAGATGAAGTAATAATAAGACATAACATGAGTAATAATATTGCATTAATACAGTTATGACTTGACAAGAGAGGTTTCTTAAAGTTAAGGGAAGTATTCAACATTCCCAAATTAAGCAGATCAAGAACAAGAGAATGAGGAGTGGAGAGTAAAGTAGTCAGTGAATTAGGAATTTTATAATGATATTATAGAATATGCAAGAAAAATGAATCAAGATAAGAGAAAGTGGTTACATGGGTCAACAAGTGATTATTGGAGATCATGCAGTAAATAACTTTAATGAGGTAGAAGAACAGAAATGTAATCAAAATGAACTGAGGAGAGAACATTTGGTGATCATAAATGACAGTTTCCAAAGGTACTTCAGTGATGGAAGGTTAATGCATAGGGTGAGAGCTACAAGTACTATATGACAAGAGGAATGTGTATTTTGAATCAAATTACAGGGATTGTAGACATTTACAAGTCAATATTAATGACTCAGTAAAAAGGAATCATTGAAGATATAGACAGGAGGCTGAGAAAGTTTTTATAAGTCAAAGTTTTTTGAGTTCCTGTGCATGGCTAAGTTCTACAGATAAACCTATAGATAGATGTGATTTATAGAAAAATGTTATTACCAGCATGGATCAGAGATTCTTTTCATGGGAAAAAGTGAATGTAGAGAGTATTTGAGGGATGGTAGTTACTTTATGAGTGAAAAGAGATAAAAATTTTTAATTATTTTTAATTTAGTGAATATATGATGTACATGCAATATAATCAGCAACAAAGTGAAAGTTTGGGTGGGAGTTCAATACTTACAAGTCTTGAAAATGATGAGAGAAGTATAATAATGGTAATCTTTCATATGTTAATATAAATATGTTGCCCTACAGGTTTCACCGCAGTTTCATACAAATAACTCCTCATAATTACAGAAGACCACACACCAGTCAGGACAGCCACTATTAAGTATCAAAACACCCACTATATCTTCAGTCGCCAAGAAAAATGCATATTACATTGCATAAAACATTAAAGTGGACTAGGTTTACAAAAATTTATGCTGCCATAAATTTAAAGGCTTAAATAAAAAATATTTTTAAAGTCTAGTCAACAAGGTAATGGGCTTCTTTCTTCTTCTTTCTAGTTCCTGAGTATATATGATTTCATGAATGAAGAAGTGAATCAATAAGGTTAGGCTTTTCCTAAGTAGGAACAATGATGAGGGAGGGGCCAAAAGAAAGTAAGCTGTAAATAAGAGTTTCCAGTAATGATCAGAAGAAAAGTAGCCATATTTTAAAGTGACAGTTGGTAAAGGTTTACAAATCTTTAAGAATTGTTGTGTGTTGGAACAATAATTTAGCATGTAGAGTACTTGTCTTGCATACAGCTGACCTGAGAACAAATTTTACATCCCTTAATATTCCCCAAACTTCTCCAGAAGCAGTCCCTGAGTATAGAACCAGAATATAACTGGGTGTTTCTCACTTCAAAAAATAATTTTTGTGGGGCCTGGGAGATAGCATGGAGGTAAGGCGTTTGCCTTTCATGCAAAAGGTAATCGGTTCCAATCCCGGTGCCCCATATGGTCCCCCGTGCCTGCCAGGAGCAATTTCTGAGCATGGAGCCAGGAGTAACCCCTGAGCACTGCCGGGTGTGACCCAAAAACCAAAAAAATAATAATAATAATAGTAATTTTTGTAATGTGTCCTAAATAGTTAATAAGTAATGATTATGAATAAATATGAACATGTAAATTTGAGAGGACAGAAGTATAGACTATGAGACATGATGTCAAAGTTATAAGATGTATCACACACATGGATATTTAGGTATCTGTAAGTAAAGAAATGGAAGAAAAAGAAGACCAAGACACAGGAAGTAAAGTTGGCAATAAAAAATTGGGACATTGGAGAGTCAGAAAAGCCATGATTATTCTAGAGCAATATTCAACTGCTCAGACAGAAGCCAGAGTATACTTATGTATCTCTTCTACTGACTTCATCTGTATATCCTTTATCGATTGTAATAAATCAGTTGTCTAGTGAGTAAATGCATTTCTTGAGTAATAGGCCTATTTATTTTTAATAATAGTTTTATTTAAGCACCTTGATTACAGACATAATTGTAGTTGGGCATCAATTATATAAAGAACACCCCCTTCACCAGTGCAATATTCCCACCACCAATGCCCACCATCTTTCATCTTCCCCTCTCCCAGCCTGTATTCGCAACAGGCCTTGCACTTACTCATTGATATTTTTATGGTAATTGTCAATGTAGTTATTTCTCTAACTTCACTCACCACTCTTTTTGGTGATCTTCATGTAGTGGGCTGGAACTTCTAGCCCTCCTCTCTTTGTCTCTGAAAATTATTGCAAGAATGTCTTTTATTTTTCTTAAAACTTTTTCTTAAAAAGAGTAAGATTATTCTGCATCTATCTCTCTCTCTGACTTATTTCACTCAGCCTTGTTAGTAATTTAATCAGATCATTTAATGTTTTAGTAAACTACAATTTGTAGGCAGTTAGTCAGAGGCACTAGGAACAGTGTGAGTTTCTACTACCATCTGATGTGAAGGGAGGTCTTGGAAGACATTCTTACTCATGGAATCTGTTGTATAATTAAGTTAAACTCTTGGATACCCTGGTGGCTTCAAAGGAATGTGTTGATTGTTTGAGTCATGAGTTCAATTTAGAACCAGGCAAGGGTAAATCTTATCACACCTCATAAATGAAACAAAAGATCACCTTTTCTCAAAGAAAAATTGAGGTGTTATTAATTAAGAAAGTAAGGGAGACTTCCAGTTGTCAATATACATAGGGTGGTAATAAAAGTTGCTAGGAAGAGATGTTCGAACGGGCCATAAACTTACTCTTGTTTTGAACAAGACATAAACCCAGATGTAAAATATTATCTGGCAATCTTGGAAGCAGAGGGCAGACTAAGTCACCGCCCTTCTGAAGCCATAATTGCTGTATCCGTCACCCAGAAACACTATTTTACTGATCGCCCTGCCTCATTGCCCCTTTATTATTCTTTTTAGGAACACTAATCTGACCAAACTTTAGATGCACCTCTATTCATGCTGATATTTCAGGGCTTCTTCGAGTGAGTGCAAGTACCCTTCCCCACTATTCCTCCAGCTTCTTCCTAAAAGCCTAGCAACTCTAACCACACCCACAAATACAGTTGCCATATTTGCACTAGGCCAGTTTTCCCTTTTTTCAAGAGATGCAAATTGATTCTTGCAGCAGAAAGCTGCATCTCTCAGAAGGAGAGGATGAGTCAAGCCCCAAACCTCCTAAAGCCACATACACTGGATCAGTCACCCAAAATTACCTTTTTGCTATGGTTCTATGTCATCAACCCTTTACAATTCTCTTTGGGGACACCAATCTGACTAAACTTCAGATACACTGGTCTCTGTGATGATAACAGGAGGACTTTTTGGAGAGCTTGCTGGCACTCTTCCCCTTCACCCTCCTTTATTCAGGAAGTTTGCCAGCTGAGAACATGCCCCTAAAGGCCACGGTATCAGTAATAGTGCTTTGAATTTGTGAACAACTTCATTTGTTTGATGCTGTCATCCTTATAGGTCATACTAATTTAATAAAATGGATAACTAGCAGCAAGAGCTTACTAAACCTACTACTGCCTTTGGATCAATGACTTCATGGATATACAATGATTTTCACAAAAGTGTTTGCTACTGTTCTTTTTCTGTAAAGTTTCTTTCTTGTCTTCCTTTATATTATTTTGCTATTCGTTTTTTAATAACTTTTCTATTTACTGTGCCTATGCAAGGAAAAAAAAGAGAAGCACAATCAAAATTTTCTTTTTTTTTTTTAGTTGTGTTATTGTTGATTGTTGCTGATTGTTTTCTTTTGTGCTTTGTTTAGTTTTTATTTCAGGACCATGGTTATTGTATGACTGCTGTCTATATTGCTCTGGTGCTTTTCAAGTTTTTGTCTGATTTTTCTTATCTTTTATCTTATTTATCTATTTATTTTTTTGTATTGTTATGTTTTTCTTCCTTCTCCCTCCCTGCTCTTAAACTGATAGATATAACCTCTAGAAGGACTCCTCTCATTTTTATGCTTGTTTGATTTTTGCCCCATCTTATTTAATTCTTATTTTTTCTCTCTCTTTCCTTCAAACAGAACCACACAACTTGAATTGGTTTGTTTCACCCCACTAATGGAGGGGGAAAAATGGAGAGTAACAAAACTAAACAATCATATGAACATTAAGTAGAAATTAAAAAAAGGTCAAACTTAAGCATCAAATCCAAAGCCAGGGGCCTGGGAGATAGCATGGAGGTAAGGCATTTGCCTTTCATGCAAAAGGTCATCAGTTCGAATCCCGGTGCCCCATATGGTCCCCCATACCTGCCAGGAGCAATTTCTGAGCATGGAGCCAGGAATAACCCCTGTGCACTGCCGGGTGTGACCCAAAAACAAAAAAAAAAACAACAACAAAAAATCCAAAGCCAATGACAACAGAATCTATACCCAATTTACAACATACTAGACACAGAATGGACCACCTATACTAGCAGCCTGGCAGGGTCGGGGGAGAGGGGAATATGGGATGCATGCTGAGAACAGGGTAGAGGGAGGACAATATTGGTGGTGGGAATGCCCCTGATTCAATATCACAATGTATCTAAACTATTACTGTAAAAGATTTGTATCCACTTTAATCAAAATAAAAAATATAACTTTTCTCTCACTTCTCTAGAAACAAATATATTATATAGTCAGCTATGTGATATATATTCTTCTTCTTCTTTTTTTTTTTTTTTTTGTGGTTTTTGGGTCACACCCAGCAGTGCTCAGGAGTTACTCCTGGCTCCTTGCTCAGAAATTGCTCCTGGAAGGCACGGGTACGCCGGGATTTGAACCGATGACCTTTTTGCATGAAAGGCAAACGCCTTACCTCCATGCTATCTCTCCGGCCCCGTGATATATATTCTTAAAATAAAGTAAAAGAAAGTTCCTAGGAAGACAAGACGCAAGTCTATAAAGTCTTACCATGGAATATAGACTTAAGCATAGGGTAAGTGAACAACTGTTTTTCTCGTTATATTTTGAGTTCCAATTCTGTGTATCACCATCTGAGGGCAGATAAGTCTCTGACATTTTCCTGTTCAGTGAATTCATAAGATGTTATCTGAAGTATTCCTGGTAGAACTCAGCTAAAATGGCCTAATTCTTCCCATTCTTCCTTCCTCTGGGCACATCCTTCACCCTTTAAGTGACACCTCCTTCTATCAGTGGAAATAGTCTTGAATTCCAACATTTTGAATTGAGGATTGCCTGGTAATTTGTCTGGATCAGATGAATATAGCAGATCATATATTGATCCACGCTGGACATAGGAGATACTGTATGTTTATGATATTTCTGATCACTAACTTAGGAAACTCCTCAACTACCATGTATATACAACTGGGCTAGCCTGTAAAGTGGAGACTCCATGGTGATGGGCTGTCAGCTAAAGTGCACCCAAGATTACAATTCTGAGTTGACAAATTGCCGAGTGCCGGCTCAGAAGTAAACTCTGCTAACCCAATTCACAGCTATTAATCAATACAAGATCTAAATACTTGACTGTCACTTTAAGGCACTAACCTTGGGTGATTTGTTTGTTTTAAATAAATAAAACTTTATTAAATCCTTTGTAATGCAGGTATTGTATACTTTTATTTTTTAAGTGCCATTCTCAGTCTTTGGATATGGTCAGTGTGATTAAGACCCACAACTCAAGGTAAAACAGCTTTTCTTTCTTTTGGTTTTTGGGCCACACCCAGTGACACTCAGGGGCTACTCCTGACTCTGTGTTCAGAAATCACTCCTGGCTTGGGGGACCATATGGGATGCCAGGGGATTGAACTGTAGTCCATCTTAAGTTAGCGCGTGCAAGGCAAATGCCCTACCACTTGCATCACTGCTCCGGCACCAGTAAAACAGTCTTTCTTTTTTATAATCAATGTTTTTCTTATTTCCTGGAGACCTTCAGGTTAACTATGGAAACCAATAGTCAGTTACCCTTATAATTTCTATTTGGTTCCTATAGGACGTTTTTATGATTTTACTCCAAGGTCTCACTTTTTCCCAGCTTATAACTTGTTTTTATTTTTTCTAACTTTATGGAAGTGCTCAGCAATGATAGTGAGGATGGTTTTAATCTTTAAGGATTTGCCAGATGAGTGTCTTGGAGCAAACTGTGGAAAGACATGCTGTGTGTCCTTGAGCACATCTGCCACTGAGATGTCTTCACCTGCAGACCTCTCAGGAATTCAGAAAGGACAGAAGAAAATCAAATGTCTGAAGTGGTAGCACAGTGCTCAGTAAGTGAAAGGCCTTCATATATCCTAATTTCTTCCTAATTATTACAATGTTCATGAATCCTCTGCCAAACCTTAGATCCTGTGATGGTTGCTGGGGATTTGAGGATAAATAAGATAATAAAGAAATATTATCTTCATTGGGGTGATTATTTTAGAAAATACTCTATCGTGAGGTATTTGAGGTAGTCTATTTTAGGAGAACCTTTTATTATTTTTATTCATTTTATGTCTTTGACTTAACAGTAAAAGAAAACCAGTAATCTCTCTTATTTCCTATTATCAATTATTAGAAAGGCAATTTTTATTTCTAAATCTTATATAAGAGTCCTGCTTCCCTTAGTAGAAAATTCTGCCACTATTCCAGGTTATCACACACATTTTTCCAGTTTCAAATCTAATAGAAATAAGATCTGCTCTCCTTAAATTCAACATAGATCTTATACTAATTTTCATTTCCCATGGGGCCGGGCGGTGGCGCTGGAGGTAAGGTGCCTGCCTTACCTGCGCTAACCTAGGATGCACCGCGGTTCGATCCCCCGGTTCCCCATATGCCAGGAGCGACTTATGAGCGAATAGCCAGGAGTAACCCCTGAGTGTCACCGGGTGTGGCCCCCAAAATTTTTTTTCATTTCCCTGAATATTATATCCTGTACACATACTTGGACCAGTTGGACCAGTTGTAGCATAATTTGACTGGGTTACATGTTCTCCTACCATGGGCATGAGGTTAGCCACATCATATGAGATAGATCAAGACAGAGAGTATAATGTTTTCCAAAAAGCTAATCACAGTATTGTTATTCAAGAAAGAAATAACTCTAGGTTGAACCCCAGTTACTAATATATATTACTCTTTGTAGATCATGTGAATATAGAGTAAAGACAAAAATGCAAAGCCTCTGTCACTTGGTCTGTACTCATTGGATACCAACATTCGATTTTTGCTACCAATATAATCCTTCTTTAAAGATATCAGTAATAAGCATGGCTTCAGGCTTCAAATAGTGCAATATATAAGGAAAATTTTTGAAAAATGACTGTATTTAATGTCATAGGGACATAGTGACAGCTTAAGTCAATTCCAATCATAGCTTTTCTACTTCCTAAAAATATTTTTTGGAAGCATAATTTATCTGCAATTTTTTTTTTTTTTTTGGTTTTTGGGTCACACCCGGCAGTGCTCAGGGGTTACTCCTGGCTCCATGCTCAGAAATTGCTCCTGGCAGGCACGGGGGACCATATGGGGCACCAGGATTCGAACCGATGACCTTTTGCATGAAAGGCAAACGCCTTACCTGTTTGTTTTAATGAGTTTTGTTGTCTGCATATACTTTGAATACATTCACCACATTCAAATGACTAAATGTTCATTATCTTCATAAATGCCATTCCATTCTTTTATCTTGAGTGCATTTGGATGTATCGAGGTGATGTAGTTAGAACAGTGAGCATGAGATTTATACTCCTAATATATTTTTCAATTAAAAATGGGGGCCCGGAGCTGTGGCACAAGCTGTAGGGCATTTGCCTTGCATGCACTAATCTAGGAAAGACCTCAGTTCAACCCCCTGGCATCCCATATGGTCCCCCACGCCAGGAGCAATTTCTGAGCACATAGCCCAGAGTAACCCCTGAGCATCACCAGGTGTGCCTCCCAACAGAATGGGAGGATAGCAATACAGCAGTGCATAGCCCTTACTCCTGGCTCTGTGTTCAGTGCTCATTAGTGACCAATATGGTGCTGAGAATAGAACAGAGGTTGGCTAGATATAAGCTCTGTACATACACACGAAGGTCTTACACCCTGTACTCTCTCACTCCACATCTTTCTAAAATAATTTCAAAATATTTTATTTTTTGGTGTTTGGGTCACACCCGGCAGTGCTCAGGGGTTACTCCTGGCTCCATGCTCAGAAATTGCTCCTGACAGGCACGGGGGACCATATGGGTCACCGGGATTCGAACCGATGACCTTTTGCATGAAAGGCAAATGCCTTACCTCCATGCTATCTCCCGGGCCCCAATTTCAAAATATTTTTAATAATTTTTTCATGTGAGATAAGCAATGATAAAGTTGAGGATGTTTGAATTTCAGTCACACAATGTTACGACATCATCCCTTAACCAGTGTTACTTCCTGCCACCAATAACTCAGAAGTGCACAATGCTGTATTGTTGACTGTAAATAGTAATAGAATTAGCAGAGTTCTAAATATTCTTCTTTCATCTTGCATAACTGAAACTTTATACTAACAAGCAGCAGGAAGTTACCATCATATTCTATTTCTTTGACTATTGTATTTATCTAGCTTACCTGAAATTTTGTAGTTTTGTCCTTTGAAACTGCCTTAATTTCCTAGCATAATGTCATATAAGTTTATCCTTTCAAATGAATGTTTCCTTATTGTTTTAGAGGCTGAAAAAATAGCCCATGTATATGTCAAATTTTTTATTCATTCATCTCTTGATTGACACTTGGATTGTTTCTACAAACCATTATAGTTGTGATGATCATAGAGTTTATAATATTGATTCAAAATCCTAATTTCATTTTAGGAAACTTCTGGAATATATGGAGCTTTTATTTTTAAGTTCTGAGGACTTTCCTTGTTTTACAGTCACTGCACAATTCTTATCCCCTCAAACAGTAGGTAAGAGCTCCAATTTCTTCACCTTCTTACCAACACCTGTTATATTTATTTTTTATGAAAATTTCCGTAATAGAGAATATTTATAGGTGTGAAATGATATCTTATTGAGGCTTTTATATACACTTGCCTGATAATTAATAATATTAAATATCTTTTCATCTATCTAATGCCCATTTGTTTTCTTTGGAGAAATGTTGAAGCTATTGGTTCATTCTTAATTCAGTTATTTGTTTTGATATGGAGTTGTAGGAGGGTTTTTCTTTAATTTTTAAATATTTTTATTTTAGTTGATATATATACCTCAAAATGTTTGCATTTTGTAACTATAATATAGTTTTGTAACTATAAGATAGTGGAGAGATAGTACAAGGGGGAGGGTCTTGTCTTGAATGTCTTGGGTTCAATCCTTGACATCCCTGAAAATCCCTTGAACACTGCCAGATAAAGGAAATATAGGCTTTCCCATTAAGTCTTGTAGAGAGTGAAATCCAGAGCACATTTTCATCACACACACCATGGTGTGTTTAAGAAATGATTTGCATCAGTAAGGAATTAGGTAGTGTCCTTGAGTGGGGAGTCCTTCTAGAACTGAATTTGGTAGCATGTAATAGTCCACATAGGGGAGGAGGTTGAGAAAAAGAGCCACAAAGCATGAGTCAGCAGGAATGTTGGTTGTAGTTTCTTGCCAGGGTGTGAAATGTGGGACTGAGAGGGTGTCCTTTCGCTTTGAGAGCTGGGTGGTAGCTTATTGGGGCAGGTCTGTATCGGTGCCTAGTGAGTTAAGAACTGAGGATAAAGAGGGTTAAATTAGGAGGGATATCAGATCAGGATTGGGATCAAAGGATTTAAAGATTTCTGAAAGGGGGAGGAGAGATAATATATAAGAGGGGCTATATACACCTTGGACATGGATTGTTTACATTTTAGGTTTGACAATCAGAGAGAAGTCCACTGAGGAGATCATTGTCTACAAATCATGCCCACATAAATACACACATTAGTGAACTATATATATATATATATATATATATATATATATATATATATGTAATGTGGTAGTGTGGACTATAAAAGGTGGCTATTGTCCACTGAATCTTAAGTATTGTGGTTCCTTTTCTAAAGAGAAACTGACAGCATGGGTTTTATTTAGTCTAGATTGAGGAAGAAGAAGAAGAAGAAGAAGAAGAAGAAGAAGAAGAAGAAGAAGAAGAAGAAGAAGAA
>PVKC010009562.1:0-26693 GCA_004027635.1 Crocidura indochinensis
TTGCAGCACTATTTACCATAGCAAGACTCTGGAAACAATCTAGATTCCCTTTAACAGACGAATGGCTAAAGAAACTGTGGTACATACACAATGGAATACTATGCAGCTGTCAGAAGAGATGAAGTCATGAAATTTTCCTACACATGGATGCACATGGAATCTCTTATGCGGAGTGAAATAAGTCAGAAAGAGAGAGAAAAACGCAGAATGGTATCACTCATCTATGGGTTTTAAGAAAAATGAAAGACTTTCTTGAAATAATAATAATTTTCAGACACAAAAGAGAAAAGAGATGGAAAAGAGATCACCTCATGAAGCTCACCACAAATAGTCATGAGTTTAGTTAGAGAAATAACTACATTTTGAACTGTCCTAATAATGAGAATATATGAGGGAAATGAAGAACCTATCCAGAGTACAGGCGGGGGGTGTGTTTGAGAAGGGAGATTTGGACAATGGTGATGGGAACGTTGCACTGGTGATGGGTGGTGTTCTTTACATGACTGAAATTCAAACACAATTATGTATGTAATCAAGGTGTTAAAATAAAAAAAATAAAAAAATAATTTTGTTTTGTATATAGATATGTATTTAATCTTAGGTTTTAATTATTGAGATTATTAAGTTTTATTTATAAAGATGCCATGCTTATTTTGATTACCTCATATTTCATTTTATTTTTAAATATATAATGATCATTTTCATCAGATCAAAATAGCTAAAATATATGTATAGTTATATATACATTGAAGTACTCCATTTTAAAATTTATGTTCAAGTGTAAGTTAGGTCCTAAAGCATCAATAATTTGTATTAATGAGATATGTATTTTTGAAGAGGATATTTGTATTGTTTGTGAAAATTCAGATTTTCTTTGGAGACTGTCTTCTCGAACGTGTTTTATAATTCTATTTTGATGTGAGTTTCATCAGCAGGAAAATGTCAAACTTAAAGGATACATTTTATACCAAAACAGAACATGTTAAATATATTTTAGTAAACCTAAGTGTCAAATAATTTCCTCATTTTCCAATTTTTGCAGTTGGAGAACTTACAATTTTTAGAAATACATCCAATTCTGAAGATTAATATAATGTAATTAAACCTGTGATCATTTTAAAATCATCCTCTATTTTGAAAATTATGTGCAATCATTCTTCATTCACTGAAAAGTTAATGATATTATCAATTATTTATAAAATATGATCATATATTTTGGGTTATATATTAGACTTATCTAAAAGTTTTGATATAACATATTCTCTCTATGACATCTTAGAATCACACAGTGTAACTAATATGTATACATAGACTATATTACTTAAAATATTTTTGTATTTTTCCATTAAATAAGAGTGTATATTTTATTTTATAATTTAAATTTCATAATGCTGACTCATTTATTCAAAGATACTAATTTAATAAGAGATGAACTCTATATTTTAAAGTAGGACTCTAAAGTTCAGACCTAGTACTCTGGGTTCTTTTAGCATAAATATTTCTTATGCCTATATATTATTGTATGAGTTCTGAAATATATTCAGAATCCTACATTCTATGTTTTATTTAGACTTTTCAGAATTGTTAATGCATTTATCTGAGCACAAAGAGACAATTAAATTTTTGCTTCATTAATAAAAAATGAAATAGAGGTATACTAACAGTGTGTTGAAATGATCTAATTCTATCATCTGTAGATATTGTAATGAATAGATTGTTTCATGACTTAAACTCTTGGTTTCTAAACTATGAAGTATGAAAATTTAAATTTAGAATAATTTATCAGGTTTATTTAGATACTTAATAATATTTGCTTAGAAGTAGAGTAGTTATAAGAATTAATGCTGGGAACCGGGAGGTGGCGCAGGAGGTAAGGTGCCTGCTGCCTTGCCTGCGATAGCCTAGGACGGACCAAGGTTCGATCCCCCAGTTCCCATATGGTCCCCTGTGCCTGCCAGGAGCGACTTCTGAGCGCATAGCCAGGAGTAACCCCTGAGCGTCGTCACTGGGTGTGGCCCAAAAACCAAAAAAAAAAAAAAAAAAAGAATTAATGCTAGACCTGGGAATTATCACCAGCCTGAAGAAATTAGAACAAGAGAAAATCTGTAGAATAAATAGATGAACTCAACTAACTGGAGGTGATCTCATAAGAAGTAACAAAACTTAACTAACCTACTATTTCTCATAATATTTGATACAGCAAAGTATCATACTTAACCTATAGAAGTCATTTTAAGAGGGAAAAACAAAGAGTAAGAGTATGTCTAGAGGTACAATAAAAATGTTACCATCCATCAACCTTTCTTTGGAGATGTGAAAAACAAAAAACAAACTTATATGTAATTTTCCTCATGAACTATGAACTAAAAAGAATAAAATGCCATTTGCTTGTGTTGTTTAAAAAAGATTAATACATAAAAGTTAATTAAATGAGTCAGATGGTTTTCTACTCAAAAAAGCATAGTTTGTCCAGCCAGAGAACAAAATTTTAGTTCAAATTCTATTTTGTGTTAAAAGAAAATGTAGTGGTTCAGATATTTAGCCTCTTTCTTATTACTGTTGACTGAATGATCTCATGCTTTTTGAAAAACAACACACAAGTGAATGTGAGTTGCAAAAATTTCTTCATCTCTTTTTGTCTTCAAATCTTTCCCAATTATATTAATAATTCTTTAAGTGAACTAAAATAATATAATTAAACAGATCAGTAAGAAAACTAAATGAAACTACTCAATTTTAAACTTAGTATAAATTGAGTATTATTCAGCCTTCTACGCACTCTGTGCTAATGACAGAAGTAAAATCAGAAAGATAAATTAACTTTAGGAAATACTTCACTCAAAATTTAAGAGAAATGGCCCTTTCCTATAAACATTCACATAAAAAGTAAAAATTTATGGTTATTATCAAATATAAAAAAACAGAATGGGCAAAATTTGCAAATACATTTTGGAAAAGCAAAATGTAGGATCTTATAGTAATGCAGGGTAATCTTGATGCTCAAAGCATAATTCTGTTCTATTGTTAATTCAAATAGGATGATAATTAGCTAAGCATAGCCTTTTCTTTCTTTTTTTCCTCCCCCAGATCCATTCAATTTTTAAAATATTCAAAATTTCTAAACGAAACAATTTTAATCTTCTATCTGTAAGTTGTTAGCACTATAGGAAATTGACAGCCTGACATAGAGTTAAACACCCTTTTAATTCTTTTTGCTCCTAATTTGTATCATTAACATATCTTAGTCTGTCAAAGTAATCAAAGCCATCAGATGGGGAGAAAAGGTGACTTGTGCCTATGAGTAGTTTGTATTTTATTAGCAAAATAATTAAAATAATCTAGTTGAATAGAACTTACTTTTAATGTGTAGAGTTGCTATGTACATACGTGGATAAATATAAAAATATGATGGCAAAGGGTCTATTCATAATCAAGCATGTGATAGTATAACAGAGTCTGGAGACACAATTCCTTGCATGCAGCTGCCCCATGTTCTATTCCCAACACCTCATATGGTCTTGGACCTTCCCAGGAGTGATTCTTAAAATCTGAACCATGAGTAAATCTTGGTTATTTCTGGATCTAGCCAAAAATTAAAGTAATTTTTAAAAAAAGATCACATTTAATTATTAAATAGTATTCACTATTCATAAAACCTGGATAGTTAATGAGTATTATATCTAGAATAAAACAAATAAATATGTATTAGTTTAAGCATTTACATGTGGCATACCTTAGTTGTTGATGTGAAATATTTTTCTGCTACTCAGAAGTTGTGTCCTGTCATTTATCTCTCAGGGACTACTTGAAGGTGGAAAGAAGAGATATTTCCCTTCAAAGAGATGAATATCTACTTGTCTTTCTCTGGTTTCTTGTCATGGCACATGTGTGAATTGATACTTTTTTGTTTGTTTTTTTGGTCCACACCCGGTGACTCTCAGGGGTTATTCCTGGTTATGTGCTCAGAAATCGCTCCTGGCTTGGACACCAAAGATCAAACCCCAGTTTGTCCTAGGTTAGCACATGCATGGTAGATGCCCTACTTCTTGTCCCAACACTTTGACTCCTGAATTGATATTTTTGCTGCAAAACTCCCCATAGGCTGTACTGAATTTACTCAGTGAGAATTATAATGGCACTTTAAATAAATAAAATACAATAAAAAAGTTTTGAATTCCTAGTATGGCCTTCTTTTCCCTACTTCTCTACCTACTGCCTGATTCCAGAAAAAGAAAAATATACATATGCAAGCAAATGTGTATGATATATATGCATATATGTTTCTGATGTCTGATACACATGTCTGGTTCATAGATGAGAAACATGCTTATTCATTTTGAATTTCCTAGGAGAAAGGACATGATTTAGTAGAATTTACTGTTTTGTTTTCATATCAACATTTTATTTTCATAGTTCTAGCAAAACAATGAGAATTTTTACTCAGGCAGAGTTACTAATATGATCATGACTCCTGTTTTATTTTCAGTTTGTAGAAAATATTCATTAAGATAGAAAAGGACAAAACAACGAAATAAAAGCTGTATTCTTTGCACTTTCCTTGTTTGTGACAGAAATTTGAACCTCTTCAACTCTTGCCTCAGAGGATCTGATAACCTCCAATTTTCTTCTGCCTTTTGTGCTAATCTCAAATATGTACTTAGAAAATAAAGAATAAAGTACTGGTGACTTCTGCATATTTTGAACATTATCATATTTCTAATTTGTGATACTTTATTCCTATACTTATTTTTCTTGTTATGGAAAGGGGCTTTTTGTTTGTTTGTCTGTTTATCTGCTTACTCCCTCTTGCATTAAATTGTTAGTTTTAGAACCTGCTTGAAATAAATACTGTCATAATATTGGGTGAAGTTCCTTTTCTTTCTATCCAGCAGGACTGGAATGTTCTGCCACCAAAAATGCTCCAGCTTTGTAATCTCATGTCTTTTTTCTGCATTTCTTATGGTACCAAAACTGAATTCCACTTAAGCCTAGAGGATCACTTAAAACAGAGTGGTGCAAACATTAGAATCTTTTGGATTAACCGGGTCCTTCCTATTTCTACATCCCAGGGTGTGGTCTGGCACTTCCTAATAAAGACCCTAGGTTTCAGGAAAACACTCTGTGTTCAGGATTTTATACTTTAAGATCTGCTTCTTAGGAGTAGAAGGTTTGTGTGTTGGAGTTCCTGAACCATTTTGCCCCCTTAACTGTGTATGGATTATTTCCTGAATTGGCATTTGATTCCAGGTTTACGTCTCTGCAATGTTCTGATCTTGGAGCATGAGGTTTCCTATATGAGAATCAACAGTTTTTCTTTCCTGAAATCATGTGTCATTCAGAAAAATCATGAGAATTTTTACTCAGACCTAACAAGAAAATTATATATAAAAAATGGCCTGTTCTGTGCTCAAGTTAATAAAAATTAATAGAATTAAAGAGAATTAAATCACTCATAGCTCAGAAGCTATATTTATTCTCTTTCCATGTCTAATTTTCTGTGCTAGTATAATTAATTAGTGATCTGCAAATTCTAGCATTTAAAATTTACTATATATATATATATATATATATATATATATTTTTTTTTTTTTTTTGGTTTTTGGATTACACACATTGACGCTCAAGGGATACTCAAGGCTATGCTCTCAGAAATCACTCCTGGCTTAGGGGAACCATTAGGGACACCGGGGTTTTGAACCGCAGTCCGTCGTAGGCTACTGCTTGCAAGGCAGACATCTTACATCTATCGCCACAGCTCTAACCCCTTTTTATTCTATTCTGTCTCTTTTCCATTTTTGGTTCAAATCTTCCTCTTGAAATCCCATTCAATACTTAAGTTTAATGTTCAGATATTCCAAATCTCATATGCAGAGCCTCCCTGATGGGACTTAGCACTGTTCTAGCAGAGTGGTCAATAGTCAGCTTTCTAAATGTCTGGTTATTGCTGAAAGTAAAACTGAAGATGACAGTATAAATATGTCAATCAACTTTTATATAGCATATCTGATATAGTATATTTAATTAAAATAGATAGATACAGTTTAAGACTTTAACTTTCCACCATAAAGGATCAAGGGAGTATGATGTAAAAATTGTATAAGCATCATTTTCCCCCTTTTATTTAAACACTGGTTTATAAAGTTGTTCATAATTGAGTTTTAGTCTTACAGTGTACACCATGCTTCAACCATGACCATTTCCAGCCACCAATTTCTTCAGCTTTCCTCCAACCCTCTACCCTGGGGCAGGTATTTTATTCCCCTGTTAAGTCCTCTAATTTCTGTTTCAAATGTTCTCCTTTCTACTTTTATATCCTCTTAAGTCTTATTAAGACCTATTCAGTCTTAAAGATTATTAATTCCATGATTTCTTTCCGTTCTTTGAGCATCCTCCACATTTTCTCTCTAAATTCCTTATTGGAGAGGTCTATATAGGTGGCTGCAATTGGTTGGTTCTTCAGAACTACCATCTTCGTTCACTGAGTTTGGTGGGGTTCTGCATTACCTTCCCATCCTAACCTTTGCTGTGTCGTGGTGTTTTTAACCTGTAATGGTGGGGCTCTTTGGAAAAGAAGAAATGCACAGCCATGGAGCAG
Organism: Crocidura indochinensis; assembly: GCA_004027635.1. Classification (NCBI taxonomy): domain Eukaryota; kingdom Metazoa; phylum Chordata; class Mammalia; order Eulipotyphla; family Soricidae; genus Crocidura; species Crocidura indochinensis. Next base: position 6,596 of record PVKC010009562.1, read on the forward strand.
GCTAAGCTCTTCAGGCAGTGAACAAGCCTGAGTTCATAATAAGCCAGGAAGGGACAGGGCCGGACAGAAGGATGCTGGCAAGCACACTGGTTCCCCATCCACAATGTTACTGCTGGCTGTTTCACAGTCTGCTATTTCACAACTGTACCACCACCACTACCCAAATGTATGACTAGCTTGTATGGTGCTATACAGCCTTTCTTAGCCTTGTATCTGCACCATTTCCTCAGGATCTGCATTCTGTGAGGTCTGCCATGTAGATGAGCCCCTGGTAGTATCCACAAGCTCGTTGCATTTCCAGGCCCTTCGATGCTGCTGTCTCTCTGCCACTTTTCTTCTATCAATATCTTGTAGGCATGTTCTTCATTTTCTTCATTTTTATTTTAGATGTTCTGCCAATAATTATCTAAAATAAAAATAAGCAAACAAAAATAAATGCAAAAATCTGCAAGTTTTCTAGATAACTGAATGAGAGACAAAATGTTCAATGTTCTTAATGTGTATTTTATTTTTTATCAGCAACCTATATTTAATAAGTATAGATTACCTCTAGTGCTGATTATTTCAAAATTAAGACAAAATCTGAACACACATGTAGTTACTATTTTATAACTATGATTAAAAAATATGAGAAAGTATAATAATGTGCTATATAACTAATTTTCAAAGAAGTTAAGGTTTATTATTAGTCCTCTGTTATTCAAGCATGCTTTGAAAATCATTTTGCACTAAACTGTAATTTTCCTAAAGCTTCTTAAGGTGCAATTGAATTTCTTAAATATCATTTAAATTCTAATATATCTATTGTCATACATTCATTTTTGAGGTCCTCAGCATTTTTAAAACATAAATTAATTTCTACTGACTGACAAAGAGGTGCTTTTGAAAAGTCAGTATGTTTACTTATATAATAATAAAACAAAATCTTTTAAATGCATATTATTAATAAAATTATCTTTAAATCTGTTATATTGATTGAAATGTTCAAAATGCTGATTGAAAATTTATCAAATTTTAAATGTTTCTTTTTAATTTAAATTTATTTAATAATAACCTAAAATTTGTATTTTTTGTATTTATAATAATACACAAAATTTTAGCTTTGCTTTTACCAGAAATTCAATATCAAAGTTTTTATATATATAAATTGGAAAATCTTGCCCGTGTGACTCATACATTGTTTCTGTGACTTTAATGCCTTTAGCAAGACAGCCTAATGGCCATTATTGTTTTTAACATGCCACCTTAAAATAACCTTTCGGCAAATTTTCTGACATATTTTATCTTAGCCTCCATTTATTTCATTTATATTGACCCTGGACCCTTTAAAATAGCTGTTTTTTGAGAAACACTGGAGTAAGCACAACATTTCTGCAAAGACTTTTGGATCCTTCCAGTAATTCTGCATTGATGCTGCTTAGTTTTATGGGTAGCAATCTGCTCTTTTGGAATCTGTCAGGATCAGAAAAATACACATTAATCATTTAATATATAATCTGCACTGTTTCAGAGATCCCTTATTTTCAAAATGACAATTAGACATATATCAGGATTTACCCATTTCTTCATAAATAAAGAATTGTTTGTGCCATTATTGCAGTGAATTGTAACATTTACCAGATGGTGTTCTTAAAGACCACAAAAATCAAGTATCTTATTAATATTAAATTACAATAAAATTTTTCTTTATTTATTGTTATAAGTATTTTTACTTCATACTTAATATATGGAAAAACACAGTTTTTATGAGCATTAAAGTCTAGAGTAATATCATTTGAAAGATATTTCAGACTGAAGTAAGATCTAGTAATATAATAGGGCAGGATATGCATGACTCTCAAATAGATATGTAATGTTTTGAGAATTTGGACAAAGTTTAGTTAGCTAATCCCCAAATATGTTAAGAACCTCTTTAATGCTATCATGTTTTGTCTTCTTAGGAAAGAAAACATAAAATAAATGTCTACAAAATAATTTTTACCCGGAATATGATTTTAGATTACTCTTACTATGCTCAAGATTTCCTAGAGCTAAGACCCATATCTTGAGTCTTTTATTTCTTCTCCCTAGCAGGTAAGATTATTATGGAGATCACTTCTTGCACTTTTCATATATATACACACATACACACACACACACATATATATATATGCATATATATGTATATATGTATAACCGAAGTTTAGGTCAAAATCTGCAGGGCTCAGGGATTACTCCTGTCTATGAGCACAGGCAGGAATCACCCTTGGTGGTGCTTGGTGACTATATATGCTATCGGGGATCAAATCATAGTGAGTTATATGCAAGGCAAACAACTTAACTCCTGTAGTATCTCTCTGGACCTCGTATATACCTAAACTAATTCCTCAAATTTTGACCTACGCTAACTTCACAATAATGAGTGATTAAAAGTATACCAACTTCTGTCCTCATGTGAAGATATGTTTCAGTTAAAAAGAAAAAAATGACATTAAATCAATGTACATTCATTTTCTTTTGTTTTCGCATTTTCCCACATGTATCTCATTCTATTCAGCATAAAGCATTTACATCTGAAACAAAAGAGATTACAAGTAGAAAAATAAAAATTAAATTATAAACTGAATAGTCAACTTAAAATGTCAATAAAATTTTGCAATGTGAATCATATTATAAACAATAAACAAGACAAAATACTGGAATGAATAAGTGATATGTTGAATTTATCTTAATTAAAATAATAGAGCTTTTCAGTTAATGCAGAAAACTGAATTTAAAATTTATATATTTATTAAATTGACTCTTGACATGATGTCTAATCTTATCACCACCCTAAGTTAAAACATATAACTGTTCTCTTAAGATATTTTCTCAGGGCAGAAGTGATAGCATAGAAGTAGGGCATTTACCTTGCACTTTGCAGAACCAGGATGGACCTGGGTTCGATTCCCAGCATCCCATATGGTTCTATCCTCACAGGAGCAATTTCTGAGCACAGCACCGGAGTAAACCCTGAGTGCCACAGGTTGTAACCCCAAAAGAAAACAAAAAGATATTTCTCGGTGTCCTAAAATATATCTGTTATGAAAATATATGTCATCAAAAAAAATCTGAGTAACAGCTACATATAAAATTGGAGAAGTAGTAGACAAAAGTATGACTGTGACTTCCTTTATCGTCAATAGGTGTGATCCTGGAGTTCACCAGCACTGTCCTGGTATTCCCAAGTAATCACAAACTCTTCAAGGGTAGGGTTCATGTAATTACAAGTTCTTTAAGGTTCTTTGGCCCTAACATTAGCCATTTAGTTTGTCAAGAATCACTGGAATACTCTATTGTTTCCCTGCTCCTATCCACCCCAGCCTCCTGAGTACCACTTGGGAAGAATCTTCTGTATCTGTCAAAGAAACATTCTGGTGTTTATATGAAAATAAGTATATATAAAACAAAAAGAAAATAATATTTTTTTCAAATTATCTGAACAACAAATAAAACTGGGAATAAACTACAAGTCCTAGCTTCAGTATTTAATCAATTGGCAGCTATTGCACTCTCTAAAGGCTATAAATGAATTCTTTAACATAATTAGTAATTGTAGCATCACATTTCACAAAACAAGCTAAAATAATAGCAATGTGTAAATCTCATTTCCATAAGAGGAATTTATTTTGCATATGATCTCACACACATGTGAGTCCCAAAACATATCAATAGAACTGTTACTGAGTCATCCACACTTCATAACTCAGGTCCATTTCAACAGATGTAGCACCTTCTGTTGTTTCTAGTTTTTCACTATCTTTGCAAATGAATTATGAAATTTAACAATTGCAGAAATATGAGTCAGTTCTGATTCAGTGTTATAGAATACCTTGTATCTTTACCTATAGGTAAAAAACAGAAAAATGTTTTTAATTCATAATGAACAAACATAAAAAGTAAAACACTAGCACATAAATGATGGAGGGAAAGGAAGAAGAAATGAGTAGAAGATGGAAAATTTTTCAAAAGCAAATTCTGTTGTTATTTATGTTAGGGGTATTGAGTTTCAATAAAATTTAATGATTATGTTTTAATCACATTTTAATACTATAAGACACTGTTTTTAAATATGCCCTTAGTAGTTCATTTTTGGCTAGAATGAAAAAGCATGTTATTTTGATTTCTATACTTAGGAAGATATTATTATTACTATCTGTTTTCCTTGTTTTCTCCTTATATTCTCTTTTCTAGGAGGAAGAAATAAATTTTGACTGAAACATGTTTAATGGATAAAGATAATTTTGTATATGTTAAAGAATGCTCACTTAAAATAATAATTTCTAAACTCTGTCTTTACCAACTTTAAGTAGTTAATTCCCTTGAGCTGTTTTTTTTCTTCTACCTGAAATGTTCCTATATAAATGTAAGTGCTCAAAATGAAAGAAATACCATTTTTTACTTTTTAGTACTTGATTTTTTAATGTTCTGATATTTACCTAGAAAAAAAAAACAAAAAAATAAGCATATCAATTTGTGATATAATAAAATTGTGTTCAGTAGAGAATACAAATTTATTGATATTATAATAATGGGAGAAATAACTAGCCCACTCTTATTTTACTAATGCAAACCATTATTACAACATATTGTTTATAAAATAGAATAGCAAATTTGGAATCACAAATATATACTTGGTGAAAAATGTCTTAGGCTATGTGGATTTGGATTAAATCATTTGAATTATAAAATGATTTGATTCATAAAATATTTAGTAATTTATTGTGATTTGGAAAGCATCATTTAAATTAATACTATTTTAAAATAATCTCCAATCTAGTATATATCAATATGTGAAAATGACTTTATATTTTAGATAATTGGACTTTAATGAGAAAGATATTAGAGTACTCTAAGTGCAGAGCTACAAAGTGGCTGATTTCTGATCCCTGACACAGAATGTCATGCTCAACCAGAGCCTGGCTGCTCAGCATCCTGCGGGAACTATAGGCTTCCAAAGATATCTCTCTACAAACAACAATCAGTTCACATAGAGGAGACACAAGGAGAACTAGTTAAACCTTCATATCATTCTCAGACTCATTGTTTTGCAAATCAGCAGCCTCAAGTAGAGCATGTACATGCATCCTTTTAAGGTTTCTGAATGCTAGGGATTTCAAATATGTGAATCCTGTTGATTAGAAGTAAATGACTAACCCACAGAACAAATCCTTACCCTTACCAACTAAGTGGCTAGTTTAAATGAAAGATTACAGGTTACAGTTTGAATTCATCAAGAATTGCCCATCTAAAATGATGAGCTTTTCTCTTATTCATATGCCAGTCCATCATCATCATGAATTCTGCCAAATTTGATCACTAGTTCACTTGAATAGCTCAAAACAGCATTTTATATGTATCCTATTTATAATAGATAGAAGTAGAATAATCCAAAATACTGTCTACTTTAACATACTAACTTTTTCTCTTGTCAAGAAATTCTTCTTAGAAAACTCTAATTTCAGAAATGATCAAGAAGTTCAATGCCTCAGTGCCATAAATATGGAATAAAAAGTGATTTATCTAAATTTAAAATGATTGGATTTGTTTGGTTTCTTTATAATTTTCTTTTGATAATTAAATTACTCATTTTCTTTGGTGGTGATTAGGTGGATCATATTTCACTTACAGTTACTTAATATTTATTTTCTTGTAATGATTTTTCACAACTATTTTCCATAAATGTCAAAATCCTGAGTTGTTTATTTGAATGCTGAGTTATTGCTCTTACAAGTTGAAGCTCTAATTATAGTGTGCAGTGAGCTAGAGAGTGGAGAACATTACTAATAGCAAGGTATATGAAGATTGCTAGTAATTTTGGATAATGTATTGCTTTTTTCTTAGTATTTGGATAGAGATTATTGATTTTTAATTTGAAGGGACTGTGTAAAGCTCTGTAGGAGCAAACTCCTTTCTGATTTACTGAAACTGAGATTCGTATTAAGTCAGAAAGAGAACTCAACCGAAAAGTATTTTTACCCTAAAGACCAAAGTGCTGTATATAAAATGCAACCAAATAGTAGCATATAAAATAGTATTGGAGTTGACCGTTGCACAGCTATTCATATTGGCAGTTCTATGATGCTCATAATCAAATGTTTGTTTGCTACACATGTCCACATCATATAAGTTCCAGGGAACTCACAAGAAAGAAATTATTTTCTCTTCCTACATTCCATCTGTTGTGGCAGATAGAAAGGATTTTTCTCCACCACAGGTTGAGAACAACTTCATGTCCTTAGAGGACAGATTCAGATTTCTTTGCAGAAATAGTGTGAACCTTCCTCCCACTCCTCAACCCACAACCTATTTTTAAGTCTGAATTCTGAAAATAGCCCTCAATATGATGTTGTTGGAACAGAAGCTACCATGTTAAATAGCAATAGCGTGAGACTGATTAATCACTGTGAAGTACTGACTAAAAAATCTTCTCTGTAAAGCAGAATAAACTACAAACCTACTTACAACCACAGTTTGGATTGCTAACACTATTCTTTCAGAGGTAGATTGTGAAAATTATTTATCAAGAAATAAACTTTCTTTTATTTTTAAAATTGACACCTTCATTTCTTTTTCTTTCAGTAAACTGTCTACTTTTTTTTTGGCTTTACACTCAGAGGTTACTCGCTCCTAGCTTGGGGGAACATATGGGACGCCATTGGATCTAACCAAGTTCAGTCCTGCATCAGTCAGGTGCAAGGCAAACTCCCAACCACTGTGCTATCTTCTCTGGCCCCAACTGCCACCTTATTTATAAAAAAATAAATACAAAGTGTATATATCAAATTTAACTTCAAATTTCACTGGAAATCAATAATCAGAAAAATAATAAATAAAAGTGATGATAACACTTGGGCCGGAACAGTGGGGCAGGGCGTAAGGTATCTGTCTAGAACACTGTCAGTTCGATTCCCCGGGCGTCTCATATTGTCCCCCAAGCCAGGAGCGATTTCTGAGCTCATAACCAGGATTAACCCCTGAACGTCACAGTTTTTGGCCAAAGAGCAAAATACAAACAAAAAACAAAAACAAAACAAAACATAAAAAAGATGATAAAACCACGAAGAGAAAAATTTAGTGAGGTCAGTAATAGAGCTGAACTAAAACATAATGTCTCCTTTCTTCTCTCCTCTATTCTGTCTTTTCTGCATAGCAGTAATTTAGATATAATATGAGAAATTAGATGAAGGATTCTGGTTATAAAACTGAGTATCTATGTGGATATTTTTTTCTTTGCTTCGTTAGAGGAAATATGTGAACTCTTCTGAATTATCTTAAATTATTTCTCTACACTAAAATAGACTCAATATTAACTTAGCTGTCATTCCTTTATTTATAAATATATAATTTTAGAAACAAACTATGATATACAAAAAATAATGCTCATGGTCCTTTTGAAATTTGTTCTAATACGGTTTTAGCACATTAAAAATATACAAAAATGCTAATGCCTAATTTGAGATCTTTGTATATAACTTCCAATTGTAAACAATGGGAACTTTAATATTGTTAATAATCTGCTAACCAATAATAATATTAGAATTTTAGATAGTCAAATAGTTGCTTAGTTTCTACATACAGCATTGCTTATTATAATAACAATAACAATAGCAATAAGTTTGTGCCAGGGACTAATTCTGGCCCTATGCTCAAGAATAATTTAAAAATTTTTTAGAAGACCATCTCTAGTGCCTGAAATTTGAACCATGGTTGGTTGCAAGGCAAATGTCTTATCTATTGTGCTGTATTTCCAACCAGTATACTAATTTTTACCATTAAACTTCTAATTAATTAGATCAATAAAAATACTATAAATTAGAATGAATATGGGTTAATCTCATTATAGACACACTTAAAACAAGAATGAGGAATTATTGTTTATTGTCTTGTGCATAATGCCAGTTTACTTAACTTTTCAAGGAGAAGAATCCATTTGATTTTTCCAAAGGCTGTAATAATGTTTTAAGTGCTAAGAAAAATTTAAAAAATACATTTATTTTCTAAAAATAATTTATTTGATTAAAAGTTTATGTCTCCATTGAAAGATATTATTTTTTTCCAGACAGTAAATACAAGGTCCCACACATACAATGAAAGGGCTATACTGATGAGATATATTCCTGGCCCACTTAAACTTCTTAAATCTTTGGACAGAGAGATAGTAAAGGGCAAGGTTCTATCTTTAGACCTTGCATATGTAGAGTATCATGCTGAGTGAAAGAGGAATAGATATAGAAAATCTCATTTTTGGAATATAAGAAAAATAAAAGATAGTATAGTAATAATACCCAGAGAAAAAATAGAGATGAGGGCCAGGAGGATTCAGACTGTGGTAGAAAGAATGTCACAAGAGCAGTTAGAGAAGGGACACTATGACAATGACAGTTGGAACTGATCTCTCTAAACATGATCTGAGTGCTAAAAAGGGATAAAGTAATATACATGGTACCCCTTTATTAATAATAGTAAAAAACTGTATATTAAAAAATGAGAATCAAGGAAGACAGAAAGTGAGAGAGAGGGAGAGAGAGAGGCACAGAGAGAATGAGAGAGAGAGAGAAAGAGAGAGAGAGAGAGAGAGAGAGAGAGAGAGAGAGAGAGAGAGAAAGAGAGAGAAGTAAAATAATCTTCCCCAGAGGCAGGCAGGAGTTGGGTAGGAAAGAAAGCTGGCAAATCCGTGATGTAAACTGTGCTCTGTTAAAGAGCTGTGTGCTTTGTATAATTGAAACTCCTCAATCATTAATAATTTTGTAATCATGCTACTTAAAAATAAAAAAAGAACTGCATATGTTTCCCTGAATTTTACCAGAAGTAATCCATGAGCAGTCCTGAGTAAAGTATGCACCAACTATGGCCTCCCCCAAAACTTCTTAAATCTTATATTTTTATAACTGACTTTTTATCAACATATATAATATTAATTTTATAACTGAATTTATTATTAATATGTGTTGATTACTTATAATCATTTATTTGTATTTATGTTCCTACTAATGCTACTCAAGTATATATTAACTAATGAATAATATACAAATAAAAATGTCAGTACTGACTGGTAATATTTTTCGTTGTCCCTCTTTGAAATTTGAGATTTTTACATTAAACTTTGTTTTTTTGGTTTTTGGGCCACACCCAGTGGTGCTAGGATGTGGCTCCAAAATCAAACCCCAAAATTCTGAATTACTGTTACTTATAATGAGATACTCAAGATGATAAAACTGTAACAATGAAGATTATTTTTTAAAATATGGTGTGAATTTATATTATTCAGAAATTAAATAAGATCATATAGCTTAATATTTCTTTTGAATTGATAATAATAAAATTTATATAAAATTAAAATATTTATTGGCAATAAATGGAGAAAAAGATTATTAGTATAAATTTCATTGGTGTCTTGATCTATAAACTCTTTTTTTGTTTTGTTTTGTTTTGTTTTTTTGGGCCACACCCAGTGACGCTCAGGGGTTACTCCTGGCTAAGCGCTCAGAAGTCCCTCCTGGCTTGGGGGACCATATATGGGAAATGGGGAGGGATGGAACCGTGGTCCGTACTAGGCTAGCGCAGGCAAGGCAGGCACCTTACCTCCAGCGCCACCGCCTGGCCTCTGATCTATAAACTTTTAAATATAGAAATTGTAAAAAGGAACTGGAGTGATAACACAGCGGTAGGGCATTTGCCTTGCATGAAGCTGACCCGGGATTGGACTTGGGTTTGATTCTCGGCATCACATATAGTACCCCAAGTCTGCAAGTAGTGATTTCTGAGTCAGAGTCAGGAGTAAAGTCTAAGCACTGTCAGGTGTGGCCTTGAAACAGAATAAAACAAACAAACAAAAAAAGAAATTGCAAAAGGTGTTGACAATTTTAATAACAAGCTACATTTTAACAAACATTAATACAAGAAAAAGCAATTTCTTCAAGATTAATATTGAAAATTTTACATTTCCTAAAATCAAGTATTTGGGAAAAAGGCTTATACTTTTACTTCCTGACCAAAAGTGATTACAGATTCCATTAAGGGCCTCTTGTCTTATAGAAGCAGAAATGCAATCAATGTAAGTAACTGGTCATTTTTCCAAAAGATTAAAAGAGTAGTTTAGAGTTATAAAACACAATTAAACTGTTAAAATAAAACTTTCTTCACTGTAATATACAATATGTGTCTGGCATGAAAACAAAATAGATAAAATGAACACTTTAAGTGGGTTAGAAATCTCACACACTTCTAATTTATTCAATGATTTTTTTTTGCAAAATATTCTCATTATTTTCTTTACTGAACATATTTTATTTTGAGAATTTTTCATTCATATAAATTACACTTTATAGCAGAACAGTATAAATCACTTTAATTTTAATGTCAATATTAATGCTTTATTATTTTTTGTGTTTTATATAGCAAACAATACATGTAGTCACTGTACTATATTCAGGGAAATATAAATTTAAAAAATCTCAGATTTGGGCCGGAGAGATAGCATGGAGATAGGGCATTTATTTGCTTTGTATGCAGAAGGACGGTGGTTCGAATCCCGTCATCCCATACAGTCCCCCGAGCCTGCCAGGAGTGATTTCTGAGTGTAGAGCCAGGAGTGATCCCTGAGCACTGTTGGGTGTGACCCAAAAACCAAAAAATAAACAAACTCAGATTCTTTGTACGTAGAAAATTTTTATTATTATGGTGTATGTAGAAAAGGGAGTTTCTAAGTACAACATGGAGTAGAATCATAATCGAAGTATTTTTTTAGATGTTGAGGATTGGAAGGCATTGCTAGTTATTGAATAACTATAATAAAGCACGTAGGCTTAAATTGTTGTTAAACAATAAATGAATAGATCATGTATAGGCATGCATGTCTGTGTATTTCTAGGGGTTAAAACAATGAAGATGCTAATTAAATATCTTTAGATCATAAATTATATACACAAATATGAACTATTGATAAATTAGGGGGGACCATATAGAGTGCCAGGAATAGAAAGAACCTGTGTTGGAGTTATGGAAATCAAACACTCTCTGGGTGAACTATCACACCAGCCTCAATAAAATGCTTGAATTTGTATTGCCTAAATAAATCATAAGAATAACTAGCATTGCAGTAAAATACACTACAGAAATATTTCTTAAATACTGACTAAAGCTTCAAATAGCTTCATGTTCAATGAACTGCTGAATGGATACTGGATATTTTGTGAATATAAATGGAAATTTTAGTCTCCTGTACATGAGTATAAGACCAGGTCAATGGTTTTTCCTGAGTCTTATTTCTCAAAGTAGACTTGAAATGTTAAATAATCATGTGGTATACAGATGTGCTGACACAAAGAGTTGTTTATCATTTATGAAGCACAAGAAGATAATATGCATCACTAGTAAAGTCACTAATATTCTTGAAAAGAAAGGGGCCGGAGAGATAGCATGGAGGTAAGGCATTTATTTGCCTTGCATGCAGTAGGACGGTGGTTCGAATACCGGCATCCCATATGGTCCTCCGAGCCTTCCAGGAGCGATTTTTGAACGTGTGCGACCCCAAAACCAAAACCAAAACAAACACAAAAAATTCATGAAAAAATAAATGAGATTTTAATTCAATTTATGTAACAAAGTTGAGTTATCCCCTAAAAATGAATTAGTCTGTCCTTTGAATCTTTGAAATCATGCATTAAATTTTTCGTGTTAGAGGTTGGAGAGATAGCACAACAGTAAGGCCTTTGCCTTAGGCGCAGAAGGATTGTGGTTCAAATCCCGGTGTCTCATATGGTCCCCGGAGCCTGCCAGGAGCGATTTCTGAGCATAAAGCCAGGAGTATTGAGCGCTGTCGGGTATGACCCCAAAACCAAAAAATAAAAAAAAAAATTTCGTGTTAGCATTGTCAGTTTTAGAAGATGTATTCTAAAAGAGGACTATGTCATTTATATTGAAATAATTTGTTTGATGACTTTCATAATTATATGAAATTTTTCTGGGTATATGTCTTGTATTTCTTTACCTGCTCTTGCTGATTCAACTAATAGGTGGTTTCTCCCCGTGGTATTAGGAGTTATTTCCTAATTCCAACTTTACTTTTGAGATTTCACATATCAGCATTCATAGAAATGAAGAATTAGCGTGAGGTTCTGGTTTAGGTTTAGGCTTATGAGTATATTTGTACCTGGACTGATTTATGCAAATAATTATAACTGGAAACTGTAATAAAGCTCTTTCAAATTGTTCTCATTTAGATGAATTTTAATTTTATTCAAGGACTTTTATAATGCATTCACAATTGGATTTTTTCGAAAAAGTAGTCTAACTTTTAGATGTTCAACATGTCTTCCTAAATAATTTTAATCATATTTGGCTTCTGTTAAAATTGGAACATTTGCTATATTTTCTTTTCATTAAATACTTAGAGGAATTTTAAGAGTTATTATTTAGTCTAATTTCAATAATTCTGTGTCTCAAAAATTAATGGAGACAGATTAGAGAAAAGGACGGTGAAATGGCAGATTTATGAAGCAATCAGAATTCAGATAGCATTTATAGACATTTTCAAACCTCATAGAGATATCTTGTATACTAGAAATAATGACAGTAGTAAGACCGTCAGTACCAAATTATAATAAAAAACTATAAAAATAATATTAAATATTTGATAAGCGGTCATCACTGAAATCTGTTTTAGAGACAAAAAGAGAAATTTTGGTATTGGAAAAAATAAACTAAAGACATGTCCAAGGTTTCACACTAATCTTCAATTTATAATATGTGAAATATCTTTGAATCATAATAAAGTATAATACAATAAAACAAGTAAGATGGATAGCAGTAAGTGTTGAAATGTATCAGTTTTATTTGGTTCACTTTTGATACTACTTCATATATTTTCTCACTCTTTGCTTTCAATCTCTCAATCAAATATTGTTAAATTTTAATCCTCTAAAACTCAATTGAACGCTGACAATATTAAAGCACACAGGTATTAAACACTGAAAACTGAGACATAATATACCCATGCACCATTGAGGATAGCACCAAATAACAACAAAAATAATAAAATAATCAAACTAATGGAACACAATATCATATTTCTATGTATTTCTTCATAATTGTGTCCTTGCCCCTGTATATGTCTGATTTCTACCTGGTATCACTACATTCTAAAATATTTTTGGTAGTGAAATAATTATCAAACCTCTTGAGAATAGTTTAATTTATGCTTCACATTGAAACCATAGATAAGAGGATACTGTCTAGAATATTAATGATTGCTTGGCATTTTAGAGTCTATTATTTCCAATGAAAAGTTAGGCATTGTTATTATTATTTGTTCTTTTGTATGTACTTTAATTTTTAGAGTTGTTTCAAGGAAATTATTTAGTAAAACATCTACAGTTTCTTTTTTTATCCTGCACAAGTTTGATTGTATTTGGATTTGTAAGCCTATATTTATATTTTTAATAAAATGGGGTAATTTTAGATCATTGATATTTTTAAATGTTGATGCTATAGTTTACTTTTTTCACTCTTAATTAAATTTCAATTAAACATATTTGGAACACTTTTGAAGGACATATTTTGCAACAGATTGGTGTACACTCTTCAAATTTTAACCTTTTAAGAATTGCTGTGATTCATTTTTTTTTTATCCTAGTCATTAACTTTATTATGCTTTTCTCTTATTTAATTTCAGACTTGGTATTTGACAATACAATAAATACTGAGTTTTTATACTTTTGATTTATTGCTGAAAAACTGTGATTATTTATCTTTTTCTTTAAGTACTTAAACATCTTTATGGAAGACAAATGTTTTCAAAAGTATTATTTTATTTTTCTCTACATTAATTCAGTTGACAGCTGTTACTTTTCCAGTGGTCAACTTTTATTGTTTTTGAAGTTATCTAAGGCATTTTATGTAGTAATAAAAAAATCAAAATCAATGTATTACTGGTATTAAATACTTGAGCTTTATCAAACTTACCAATCATTTCTAATTTCCACCAATCAGTATTGTTGCAATATTCCTTCTAAAAATGTTTAAAATAATGTATTTCGTTTATTTCCATGCTCCACTAAAAGGTATAAATCTATGTAGTTCCTAATTCTTATTGATTATAATCATAAATATTTTAATAGTTTTAATTTCCTTAGAATATTCCACTAAAGTCTGTCAATTTTTTTAAAAATTTATTTCAAGTAATGTATCTGTGGAGAAAATAATGAAATAATGCTATCTCTTTGCCATATTAATTTTTTACCTAAACACCATGGTTTCCAGATTGTTCATAATACATCAGTTTTTCACCATAGATATAGCTGTTCATGATTTGTATTACAGTCATACAATTTTCAACAATAGTCACCAGTTTGCATATCCCACAACCAATGTTGTAAATTTCCTTTACCTATCCTTTATCTTTCCAGTTGAAATATTATTTGTCTAATATGTATTATAGCTTATCATTTCATTCAATTAATTTAGATCCACAAGCATTCTTTAAAGGTCTATATCACTTCACGTCTCAAAACTATTTATGTTACCTCTTACATAATAGTATTAATACTTGATTTTTTTCTTTTGTTTTATTTTTTTGGGGGGACACACCCGTTTGATGTTCAGGGGTTACTGAGCTAAGCACTCAGAAATTGCCCCTGGCTTGGAGGGACCATATGGGATGCCGGGGGATCAAAACGTGGTCCTTCCTTGGCTTACACTTGTAAGGCAGACACCTTACCTCTAGCGCCACCTCACCAGCCAGTCATAATACTTGATTGATATATATATATAAAGAACTGTTAGAGTCCAGGCATGATCGAGGTCCAATATTTTTGTATGTACCTCTAAGAAAGCTCTGTGAACTGCTAAACAACATTGGATACAGCCTACTTGGATTACATTGAGCTCAGAACATAACAGAATCTTATCATTCTCAATATAATTTTTACGATCAGGCCAAGCTTAAAACAAATATTCATAGCTTTCTTATGAAAATATCTGGCTTTCCTCTCCTGAGAGCTGGCAAACATCTTTAATTTTATTTCCATCCTTTAAGAAATTCCTCATACTTTATCAGTAATAATTACACCAGGAAAATAGAATAAAATACAAAAAGCAGAGAGAACTCTTATAAAGTTGCTATTGATCTTCAGCAAGTAGTCTGGCAATACAATAGACCATCAGTCCATAGTCTATCTCTTTTTTTGTTTGTTTTTGGTTTTTTGACTATGGCACTAAGTACACAATACCACTGAATGGTATAGCGAAGTAGCATTATTTTAAATTGAATAAAACCATAGGAAGATGTGATGAAAGAGAAAAATTGTGTTCAAGGAAAACATAACTTTTCCAGATGGAAATCGCAAGCAAAGAAATGGAGAAAAATAAGATATGTGTTTATAAGAGAACACAAGCTTGAAGAACAAATTTTGTTATTTTTTTAATTTTAAACATACTAAATTTTAGAGCTAGAATTAAACTTTTTCATGGCTTTTTATTTTATTTTCTTGAGAATAGAATGAAATAGATATTATGATGATGATAATACTAGCTAATTATAGGTAATGATAGACAGAACCAGATAGCCAACAGATTTCAGCTTTGTCTTAAAATGCTTTCTTAATAAATTTCAGCTTATATGCATAGTGTAGAGTGCAGTGTAAAAGAAAAACTATATTACCATCAATTTTATGTAATTCCATTATTTAAGGATAAGATGCTTTCAATTTTCACCTGCATTTTTAGCATTTTCTTATGTGTTTGCCTATGTTATAAGCTATAGTCTATATTTTTAATTGACAACACGTGTAGCCCTCTACAATTTACTTTAATAATGGTATGACTAATAAGAATATTGTAGTTATATTCTAATTATATGTGCCTAAAATGATTTATGTAGTTATTATTTTGTTTATTTCAGTTTGGGGCTTAACTGAGCTATGCTAGGGTTTACTTGGGTTACTCGTTGAGCACTATTAATATTTTTGGGTGATCAAAAATACTTTTTGGTAGTAGACCAGCATTGGCTAGTTGTAAGACAAGATTCTATGTCCCATAAACCATTAGTTGAGAATTTTTTTCTAGCATAAATTATTAACTATATTTTAAAGAAATAATGGAAGTGTTAGTATAAAATATTCATGCATGACATTACAAAATTTTATGTGATATTTACAAGATAAACATATATTTCAAGTTAGGTAATTTATTTTTAGCTTTGAGAACAGTTATTTAAATAACTTACTGTGACTCAAATAATATAAAAGAGTTTTGCTGATAAAAGTCCTGTTTACATCTTCATATAATTATTTGGAAATATAAATATTTAATTTTTAAATTTATCTATACTATGAAATATTTTATGCATACATCCTTAATAAAATTAAAAGACATTTTGTTAATAGTTCAACTAATATTTGACTGTTTTATTTTGAGAGTTTAACCATTGCACAAAATTAATCTTCATATGTTTTGCATCAAAATAATAAAAAATGGGGCCCGGGAGATAGCATGGAGGTAAGGCATTTGCCTTTCATGCAAAAGGTCATCGGTTCGAATCCCGGTGCCCCATATAGTCCCCCATGCCTGCCAGGAGCAATTTCTGAGCATGGAGCCAGGAGTAACCCCTGAGCACTGCCGGGTGTGACCCAAAAACCAAAAATAATAATAATAATAATAATAATAAAATAAAATAAAAAATAAAATTAACTCTATATGCATACATTTGTATGTATACATATGCCAATTAAAACATATTTTGTACATATTTGTACATTTAGGCAGACATCATATAAATTCAGGTGTATGAAACATACATATATATGCATATATACATACATATATATGTATATATATATATATATTGGTATATTGGTTTGGGGACCACACCCAGTGATGCTCAGAGGTTATGCCTTGCTATGCGCACAGAACTCACTCCTGGCTTGGAGGACCATGTGGGATGCCAGGGGTCAAACCGAGGTCCATCCTAGGTTATAGCGTGCAGGGCAAATACCCTACCACCTGAGTCACTGCTCTGGCCCCATATGAAACATATTTTTGTTCTAAATAATTCAGTAAAGATATTTTCTAATGAATCATCAATTACTATTGAACCTTGTAAAGTTATGAGTTTCTTGTGGCACTTCAGATTTAGACCCAATGATGTTCAGAGTTTATGCGGTGCATTATTAAATTCAGAGCCTTAAACACCTCATATATATATATATATATATATATATATATATATATATATGTGTGTGTGTGTGTATATATGTGTGTGTGTGTGTGTGTGTGTGTGTGTGTGTAAAACAACTTGAATTATATACTGGTGTCTCTTGAGTTTACCAGTCTACACTCTAATCAATGTAGGTGTATCAGCTTTCACCTTAATAACTGTTTTACATGTCAAAGACCCACCTTGAATGAAAGAACTTCTAGATAGGTTCTTTAACTTAACTTCCTCCCCCCATGGTGGTGGTCCTATATTCCCAATATAACTGCAGTTACAGCCAGCTTCTCTTGCTCCAAATAATTTAAAAGGCAACTTTACTGTGTTTCACCTCTCTTCAGCCTGATTTATTATTCCCTGCTCTGGCCTTGTTCTAGACCTGCTTTCCCTTGTGTGGAAATAAAGCCTTTGGAGCCTTTCATTTGGCATTCAAACAGAGACCTGAGAAGACCTCAACAATAGTGGTTAGATAAATGCCTGGTGAATCAGGTTGATAATCCTCTTGTGATGAGGGCCATTATTTTTTTTCTTTGAAACAAGGTGATAATAAGTGTACACTTTTTGGAAAGAAGGAGTTAGGATTTTTTACGTGTTTATCCATATCTTTTAATGCAGTGGTATTATGTATATGAGGGCAGTTTGGTGTTACTTTTAGAAGGTTTTATGCTACTCTGGTGATTTGATGCTACTTTGGTGATGTGGTGATACTACGGTGGTGATCTGCTCTCAAACAAGAAGCCATCTCAAGGCTAATAATTCACTGCTACTGACATTAAACCAGAGAAATCATAATCTTCCAGGAATAATATCAGATAAAGAGGATACTGAATATGAGCTGGTTACTGCCCCCTTTGGACTGAGGGTCTGAAAGTGGCACTGTGAAAGAACCCATTACAATAATTTAGAAATGGATTACTTTTTTTTAAATGTTTAACATCTAAGCATTGTTTCTCATAGAATTGTGCCTTTTTAAAAAATTTAATATCTTCCCCTTAGAGAGTTCGAGAATTCTATGACCACTCTGGCCTTCCTAATAGAAGCTCATCTCACAACATTATAGTTTGTACTACCCATGCTATTCTTCAGAGGTGAAGAGCTTTCTGAATTACGTGGGGGTAGAAATTTTAGACCCAAGTAACTACTGCCCAACCTAACATGACCTCATTTAATAACCTTATAATGAGAATATAGTCTCAGCAATATTGAAGAAGACACCACATACACTAAACGCCTAATGACCAAAGGCACAATTTTGAATACTGGAAATTTTCTTGAATTTCTTAAAGTATTTTAGATTTACAGAGATTAAACTGTTGGCTGAATAAAAGAGCAATAGATGAGAATTTCCACAATACAGAAAAGTTAGAATTCTTGTCAGAAAAAATATTTATTTGAAGAACATACCAAATATAGTAGAAAACCTAAAGATCAAATTAAAGGGAAAAGCACAGAAATGCAAGAGGAGAGTATTGAATCATATTACAAAAAGAGAGGATATATGAACCCATCAAATAAGAACTAAAAAAGGAATAAAAAATATAGAAAAGTGGACAAAACATCTATGAGATCTATGAGAAAGCCTAAAGGCAAATAATATATTAATATAGTATTCCTGAAGGAGAACTGGACAATAAGGAAGAAGTTTTAGCAAAAAATTTATAGCTAAAAACTTCATAATCTTTAGATCAAATAATACTCTCCCAAATACAGAAAGCTGAGAGTACATATCAGCTAAATGCAAACAGAAAAGCAAGCGACATGATAATTAAAATGTCAAGAGTCAAAGACAAATTTACTATCTTTAAAGTAGCAAAATAAAACCTAAAAATAACCTACAAGTGAGATCACATATAAATTACAGTAAATATTTCAAAAATGAAACACTAAATACAAGAAGGGAGCAATATATAGAAGGTATGCAACATAAATGACATAAACACTCAAGCAAATATACTTAATTTGAAGGCAAAACGCATCAAACAAATGGTAGACTTACAATGGTAGTAATCTAAAAGGGTATTAAAGGATGCATATAAATAATATATATTGTTAAAGCATATATGTGCATTAATATTACTTTGATTACTATATGCACCAAGATATAAGAATATAACATATGAGGAAGTATGCAGAAACATATTGATTGATAGCAATATATTAGTAGTAGGAGATTGTAATACCACATCATCCCAATCAGGTACATCAAGGAAACTATTAACATCTAAAATCAGTAGATTTATTTCTCATAGAGAGACTACATAGTGGGATACAAAAATATTTTTTTATAAATCTATTAGATATAAATCAATCAAGTATCCTTTTATACTGCAAAGTTTTGAGACTGGAAATCAAAAATAAAAGTTGTGGGAAATTGAAAGACTTGAAAATTTAACAACTCAGTAGTGAACAATCATTGAATTGAAGAAGAAATCAAACAGATAAAAAATAAATATGGGAAGGAATAATGGAGATTGACAGAATTGAGGGTCACAGGCAGACATCTATTAAAAGGGAAGCTGGTATAGGCATGACTCAGAAAACAAGAGAAAGCACACACAAAAAAAGCAATCTAACCTTATACATAAATAAGCCCCAAACAAAAGGGGCCCAAAGTTATTAAGAGAACGGAAATAATAAATCAAGGGGAAATCAATGATATTAATAAAAATATCAAAAGTTAGGGGGCTGGGCGGTGGCGCTGCAGGTAAGGTGCCTGCCTTGCCTTGTGCTAACCTAGGTCGGACCGCGGTTCGATCCCCCCGGTTCCCCATATGGTCCCCCGTGCCTGCCAGGAGCGACTTCTGAGCGAATAGCCAGGAGTAAACCCTGAGCGTCACTGGGTGTGACCCAAAAACCAAAAAAAAAAAAAAA
>PVKC010009563.1:0-26675 GCA_004027635.1 Crocidura indochinensis
TTTCTTTCTTTCTTTCTTTCTTTCTTTCTTTCTTTCTTTCTTTCTTTCTTTCTTTCTTTCTTTCTTTCTTTCTTTCTTTCTTTCTTTCTTTTTTAATCAATATTGAGAACTTAAACTTACATGAACAGAATAGGATCAAGGGTACAATCAGGATTTGAGTGAAGGATCTACTCTTTTATAAGAAGAACTCAGAGGAAGAAAGTATAAAAGACCATCAGTATTAAGCTCCTGTTAAGGTCTGGTGTCAAAGAATGAGACCACACAAATTGAAATAAAGCAAAACAAGACATACCAGCCACACACCCAAGCCTGCTAGCCAGGGTCATCTTCCACCCTTCTACAGAAATGACAATGCTGGTATAACAAGCCAGTTTATATAGGGAGGGTATAAAGAGGTTCTAGCTTCTCTTCTGATGTTCTTAAGAATGTTTGGTTTTTGTCTAGAGTACCTTCCTTCTGCTGCCTTATGTCCTTTCAAGACAGACAATCTTGTATGGCCAGACCAGAGGTTTCAGTGTCATGTCAAATTAAAATGTAGGCTTGAGAAAGAGAAATCCAAGAGGCTTACAATGTGGAGCTCTTTACAAACTGGCACTACCACCTCCATTCAGAACTTAGGGCCACATACTCCCAAAGTGCATATTACAAGTTAAAATATAAAATGTTTACCCCAGGGGCCGGGCGGTGGCGCTGGAGGTAAGGTGCCTGCCTTACCGCACTAGCCTTGGACGGGCGATCCCCCGTGCCCCATATGGTCCCCCAGGCCAGGGGCGACTTCTGAGCTCATAGCCAGGAGTAACCCCTGAGTGTCACTGGGTGTGGCCCAAAAACCAAAAAAAAAAAAAAAATGTTTACCCCAGAGAAGAAATCCTATAAAAATGTCAAAGTTTGAAAAAAAAATTGGAATTTTGTAAAAATACTTAATTTTCTCTGATTCTCCTGTGGAAATGTCGTTTATTTCAACCCATGGGACTCATTATTGTTCTCTCAATTTCAAGAACTACATGTGCGTTTAGGTTGTAAAAAATGGCAGAGTAGATGAAAATAATGAAACTAATGTATAAGGAATCAGCAATTGTGAAATCCCCTTTCCTATGAGGGAGCTGGAGTCACATTTATCAATAAAAATGCCATGATGGGGCCCGGGAGATAGTATGGAGGTAAGGCGTTTGCCTTTCATGCAAAAGTACATCGGTTCGAATCCCGGTGCCCCATATGGTCCCCCATGCCTGCCAGGAACAATTTCTGAGCATGGAGCCAGGAGTAACCCCTGAGAACTGCCGGGTGTGACCCCTCCAACAAAAAAAAGAAAAAAAATGCCATGATTAATCTCAACACTAAAAGTACGTCAGAGTGTTAGCAGTTCAAGAAGTACAGAGCACATATGCAATTTTGAATTTTTAATAAACATATATTTTTAATTTTAAGCATTACAAAACAGTTACTAGCATATTTACTTAATGAATTGAATAAATGAATATGTATATTCTGTATTATGTAACATGGCATTAAGTAACATGGATTAGTACACTATGGATTGATCATTATGTTTAACATAGTAATCCTAAAGAAGGAGTTGAGTTCTGAGGGTGAATATTAAAGTAACTGGAATTAACTATTTGTAGATCCAAGGAAGCTTATGTTTTTGTTTTTGCTTTTTTTGGGGGGGGAGTCACACCCGGCAGTGCTCAGGGGTTACTCCTGGCTCCATGCTCAGAAATTGCTCCTGGCAGGCACGGGGGACCATATGGGGCACCGGAATTCGAACCGATGACCTTTTGCATGAAAGACAAACGCCTTACCTCCATGCTATCTCCCGGGCCCCAACCAAGGAAGCTTTTTTGACAGAAAATGACCTTTGACGTTGATTTGAGATTGTAGAACTCAGCAAGGAATGGAGTTCATTTTTTTGGCTAAAGCAGCACATAAGAATGGAATAAAGAGGAAAGAGAAGAATAATTTTTCAGAAGGTTATAAATAATACAGGAACAAAATAAATGAACTCTATTGAACCCCATTGGTAAACAAAGTAAGAGATGGGTAGCTGTGCCTTTGAAATTGGCTGCTGAAAGTAAGATATTAGTATCTTTCACCAAATAGTCTTTTCTGCTGCTGTATTCATTGAAAAAACACAAATTATATTTATTGTTATTATTATTATTATTATTTATTTTTGTTTTGGGGGTTATACCGGGCAGTGCTCAGGGGTTATCCCTGACTCTATGCTCAGAAATCGCCCCTGGCAGGTACAGGGGACCACATGGGATGCCCGGATTCCAAACACTGACCTTCTGCATGCAAGGCAAATGCCTTACCTCCATGCTATCTCTCCAGCCCCTTGTCATTTTTTTAATTACATTTATTCTTAAGCAATTTTTTTTGCCTTGCTGCCCACTTGAGCCATAGACTTCACTCTGCAGCTCTCAGAGCACAACCACTCTGAGTGTCCGTGCTTTCTAGAAGCTACTATGGCAGGTAAGTTGGAAACTGGGTGGAAAACAGTAGGGTTTGGGGATGGTTCGGATGATTCAAGGCATATTCTTAAGCAATTTTTAAGCAGGTTTGATGACAGAAAGAAACTTTTCACCAAATTGTAATCAAGCAATAAATCAATTGATTCAGCAATACAGAGCATCGATTCTAAGTATTTCTTAAATCTTGTACTTTGCCCACATACAGTAAACTCAATAAATGTTTGTAGAATATCTATAATAGATAAATGTGCTTTAAATACTACTTTAATCAAACAAGACATGAAAATCTCCCATTCCATCTACATTTATTTAGCACCAAAATTGTGTCTTTTTCCACAGATCATTTATATACTATTGAAAAAAGTTCAAAAGTAATAGCTTATATCTTAAAGTCGATTATTTTGAAGAGTCCTTTTCCCCTCCTTTAGTTCTTCCTAAAAGCAATGAAGTAGGTGGACTAGAGACAACACAGGGTATAATATGAGGGTCTTGAACATATTGGTGTCAAGACAAGGTAATAGTGATCAAAATAGTAATCAAAATAGTTATAAATAAAAGTAATTGTAAACACATTAACTTAACTGTAATATTTTTTTGTTTGCATTTGGGCCATACCTGGTGGCTCTCAGGAGTTACTTGTGCCTCTGTGCTCAGAAATCACTCCTGGCTCAGGGGAACATATGGGATTGCTGGGAATGGAACCAGCATCCATCCTGAGTCGGCTGTGTGCAAGGCAAACTCCCTGCCACTCTACTACCTCTCTGGCCTCATAACTGTAATATTTTTAAATGCTTGATATATCTCCTTTACAACATTTCACAGAAGAAAGAAAAATCTCGTTTATGTACATTTATTTACTTTGGGGTATAGCTTCTAAAAATTTTTGTAGTTAATTTGAGAAATAACCCACCTTAGAACCTTAACAGTGGTATATTCTCATTACAGAGTTATTCTTTGGTTTAATATTTTCCTTAACTTGATTATTACTTTATACAAACTTTCTGATTTAAAAAAATTACCTTTATCTTCTCCATAAAGTTGCAAGGGACTGATGTTATTTAATATAAAAGAGCAAGCAGTTCAAGGAATGACAATAATGTATAGTTGGGTAAATAAAACCTATACATATTTTATGCCCTTGTTATCTTCTATTTTTTTAATTTTTGAGACAATTTGCAATATTAAGTACATTTTATTCCTGTCAACATAACTATGTGCTTAATACAATCTTGATTTTTTCTCTATTTTTGGACCCAAGTACATGTGATTAGAAATTAGCAATAGCCAATGACAAGTAGTGATAGGTGTAATTTGCTGATCAGTATATTTAATTATAATTATAATTCAATATAGCTTTCTTCATAGCCTTAATGACAGCAAAGAGATGAATAAGGGAGTACTCAGTGATTGGATCCCTGTGCAAAGCAGAGCACCCAAATTCTGTTTAGCATAAATAAGAAATAGTACTATCCCATTTTACGTTTCGTAAATTTATTTTTCCTTTTATGCCACACCCAGTGATGCATAGATATTTTTTTCTGGCTCTGTCCTCTGGTATAACCTTTGGCAAAGGGACTAGATACAGTGACAGGAATACAAACCAGGGTCACTTACTTGCAAGACACATACATTACCTCCTGTACTATCTCGCCAGCCCTCCTGTTTTATATTTTTGGATTATTTGCTGTTGCATGTCATGCCAGCATCAGTTAAACGACTTTGGTGTCATACCCTAATGAAACGTAACAAAAGGCCAGTAAGATAAAATAGCCAACACAGTCTAATCAGCTGATGCAGAAAGTGAAAAGAGAACTAAAAATATGAAAGGTCTATCAGATTTTGAGAAAGTTTCATAGTTCTGCCAAAGTAAAAGAAAGGATTTAGATATCAATAAAAATAATTATATTGAACACAAATACAGCAAGGACTAAAACACAACAAGGATTTAAACAACCACTATTTGTGTTTAAAATCTAGTACACCTCCCATGCCATTTGGAGAAGGTCCTGTTTTCTCTTGAGCATGTGTCTCTTTTATTCTCCCCATTCATCTCTAAATTTCATTCAATAAAAACTGTTTCACTGCACTAAAATATAATAAAGAACAATTGCATTTCAAATAAGTTTGTATTTCAAGAGTAAATAAAAGGTAGTCAGCTTAGAAATGTATTTTGGACTCAGATACATCTTAATGTTTTTACACTCTTTACAATTGTTTTATTAAGTAAGATGAAAACCATTGTGCCTAATTTGTGATATTGGGCAATCAAATAAAGGAATCTAAATGAAATCAGTGGCCAAAATAGTTTTTTTTTAATTGGAGAAAGCCTCTTAAAATCTTTTTATAACTGGGGCCAAACCAATAGCAGAGCAATAAAGTATTTGCCTTGCTTACATGAGGTGATCCTGGGATGGACCCGGATTCAATCCCCAGCGACCCATAAGGTCCCCTGAGCCTGCCAGGAGTGATTTCTGAGTGAAGAGCAAGTAACCCTGAGTGTTGTTATTGGGTGTGACCCAAAACAAACAAACAAATATATTTTTTCTATTATTAATTATAAGAAGTGTAGCAAATTGATCTAGTTGATCTTAGTATTTTAGTTATTATAAAGCTAGTTGGTGTAGCTATAAAATTGTTATTCTCCATAGGTAAACTATGAAATTTATATTTACTGAGGGTTAATCAATTAGATTTGTAACAAAAAAATCAAAATAATTTCATGCCAAATAAAATATACATTGATTACCTAGAAATTTCAGTGGTGAGAATAAAAAGTACTCAAGGAGTTTAAAGTATATAAAATTATTAAATTATAAAAAACAACTGACCATAACCACTGACCCAACATACTATTTCCTTAGTAGAAAGAACATTTTATTGTCTCTCACATTATTTTTAATCTAAAGTTTTAGTGTACAAAACATTACCTAGAAAAATTCTCAAAATTTTGATCTAGCCAGCTTTCCTAAGAATTTTCTATATTAAAATTGCTATTAATTGACATATTTGCAAGAAAATGTATCTATTGTCATAAATATTTAGAAGTTATTCTTTGATGTAACTAACCTGCATCATCATATATAACTTATTAAGTCATAGCATGTCCTTTAGATTGTGACACACATTCCAAGCACTTAATTTGTATTGTTCAATGAATAAGCACATACAAATCAAACTGAAAAAAGGAAAAGAAAGTTACCTGATTGTTGCCAAGTGCCTAGAAAAGATGATTACATATTACTATACTATTCTATTGTCGATGGTGAGTCTGATTGAGACTGGCAGATTCAAAATAAGAAAAGATTCATACCAAGAAAATGTAACAGTGATACTTATTAGTTTATAGAAAGAGACCAAAGACTTATAACATGGGTCACTTGAAATAAGGATAAAGCAAAGACCCAGCAAATTTACAGCAGTAAGCAATCTCATAATGCACAAGATAACCTAATACATAGCTCCCACCTGTTATTTCTCTAAGGGAGGATTCCTTCCTTGAAACCAGAGATGACTAACTTGAGAGGCAGAGCACGATTGCTTAAACCAGCCATGCATCACTGGCACCAAATTGCTACAACTGAAATTGCGGAAAGCTGGCTAACCACGTTCCAGAAAACCCATTTAATTTCCATAGAACATCCCTTCTTATAAGATGTCCTTTGTAGGGAATACCACAATAAGAAAATCCTAGTTCCATATTTCAAGTCTCAAGTGCAAAAAACAGCGAGCATTCTTTCTGTGGAGAAACAGCAGAGGCTGAAGGAAAGAGAGCGTTGTCTTGGGTGTGAATGAGAAAAGAAGATAAATAGTGAAGTATTTAGCCCTCTGAAGTTCAAGTTTGGAGGGATGGAGGCATATTGAAAGTAGCATACATCTTAGGGATACATGAATTTAAAATTAAATGCACCATTTACCATAATGTGCATAATTGCAGACAGGTTCCTTACTTCATTTCTTTGTGCTTCAATTTCCTCTTAACACCAAGAACAATACACCTATTTTTCAGAATCACTGTACAATGACAATGCAATGTTTCATCAGTGTATCTTGCAACTAGTCGAAAAGCTCAGTAAAACTTAATGGTTTTTAACTCTCTCTTTGGAGGTAGTTTTAAATAGAAAGGTGTAGAATATTGAGATCTATAAAACATATAGATAGTAACAAATAAAATAAATGGTCAAAATAAAAAATTAAATGACCAAAGTGACCATTCATTTTATTTTTCTTCCAAGAATTAGATATTACTCAGTCAAAATTCAAAGATTTTTTTAATGCAAGTCAAAGAATGGTTAAGTGTGGGATGGTCTCTTTGTGCTTTTCATTTGTTTAAACACAATTGAGAAGTCCATGTGAATCCTGTTACCACAGCATTAAAAGCAATACAGACATAATTAATACAATAGCTAAACTGCACTTTGATCACATTGCAAAAGACCACTTTATTCTACAGTCACAGGATACTCTATAGGTAACCACTTGTCAGCTGTCCAAGAAATATCATTTAACTAAAATTCAAAATTTTTAAAAAATCGATTTTTTTATTGTTTGGGGGCCACACCTGGTATAACCACACCTGCTCAGGGGTTACTCATTGCTATGTGCTCAGAAATCGCTCCTGGGTTGGTGAACATATGGGGCATTGGGGAAATCAAACTGCTGTCAATTCAATGTCAACTACATGCAAGGCAAATGCCCTATCACTGCACCACTGCTCCGACCCCTCAGAAAATAGTTTTAAATAAACTGAAAAAAAAATATTGAATGTTTTATCTTGTAGCTGGAGAAATAGTGCAAGGTTAAGAATCTTCTTCTTATAAGAACAAAACAAAACAAAACAAAAGAATCTTCTTCTGAAAATAGCTGACTCAGTTCAATTCAGGCAGTGCACATGATTCCCAAGTAGCACCAGGTATGATCCCTGAATAGAGCAGCAGGAGTAAGTCTTGAGTACCTCAGATATGGCCCCGCCACCCTCAAATAAATTAAAAGCCTATTTCTTTCTTTTATATGCACTCTCACACATATAGATATATTGACTATATGACGAAAAATACAATGGTTTCCTTTGGCCAAGAACTGTGATTTGAGCACATAGATTTTCTTGATTATTTTTATAACAAAAAATGCCCAAGTATTACCTGGAGAAATGAAACACAGTCAACACTTCTATATCCAGGAATTAGCCGTTGAATATAGAATCCCTAAGGGGAGAGGTGGAGCCACTAGTCTTGTCCACTAGACTAGTTTAAATATGGACATGCACTTGAGTGCAATGGCATAACTGCTATAGAAAATGATGGTCCGGGAGACGGGAGGTGGTGCAGGAGGTAAGGTGCCTGCTTCCTTGCCTGCCCTAGCCTAGGACGGACCAAGGTTCGATCCCCGGTTCCCATATGGTCCCCCGTGCCTGCCAGGAGCAACTTCTGAGCGCATAGCCAGGAGTAACCCCTGAGCATCACTGGGTGTGGCCCAAAAACAAAAAAACAAACAAAAAAAACAAAAGAAAAAGAAAATGATGGTCCTATTATACAGGGCAACGAAGTCACCTCATAAAGGAAAATACCTTTTCAAGTTACATCCATATTTAGATCTATCTCTTCTCACTCCTAAACTCAATACAAACAAGTACCTGCTTCTTCTAACCTTAGTCAACCCTAACATTTCTTCCACATATTCTTTTTTTTTTCCTTTAGGTAAAACCATCAGTTGTCTGTTTTCCATTTCTTTTATTTTATTTTCTATTGAGAAAGAGAACTGCTGAGCAAAAAGTAGCAGGAGTTCTGCTCTAACGTCAGAGTTCTTCTGTGATCACTAAACCTGGAACCGGTGGCAAGAAGCTACTTAATTATAGATAGAAATAGGGCATGGGACTGGTATGTGTATGTGTGTGTGTGTATAAAATGAAAGAAGGAAAGAATTTAAGAGCTTAGTTTTAAATGATTCATAAATGGATAGCTACAGTAGCTATTTCTGTTGAATAAAATAATCTGGAGGTGAATTTTCAATCACTGTAGTACAATAGCAAGATGGCAGCTTCAGAAAAATCTCAGTGTCATTAAAAGATGTCTATCATCTTTTTTATAAGCTGGAAAAAAAAAGAATGAAATTGTGTTCCACAGTCGAAAGTCCCCAATTTAGCACTTGTCTTATAGTCTGAATTTGCAGCTAGAGATAAGCTATGAATTGGGTATAAAGAGGAGCAGGCAGGAAAGAAAACTCAAGTTACAATAATGATAAGTAAATCCTCAATGCTGTTGATGTCATTGTCGACATTGTTAGAGGTACACAAACAACATCAGTCATTTTGACAAGTCCCTTCTGTTCAGTTCTACAGCTTTCCCAAGGATAGCTTTGCTTACTTTCAAGGGAATGAAGTATATTCTCTTCCAACTATAATTTCTCTCTCTTCCACTTTCTTTTAGCTTCTGAAACTTACTAGGTATTGACAAGTTCCCCCAAAATATGAAAACAAGCAAACAAATGAGATCCAAATATGACAAAGCAATTCCCAACTTGTCAATGAGTACATGGAACCATTTAAAAATGAAACTTCCTTTCCCTCAAAAAATGAAATAATTGTTTTTTGTTGCACAGTTTTACTCAAAAAATGATGCTGAATTGTTAGATTGGATGAAATAATGTGTATATGCAATGAAACAATATGGTTGATTACAGTGCAACAAACAGCAAAACGGAAATAAAAATGGCCTGGAAGTATTTGAATGTTAGTTACAGAAAAATGGTTGAACTAGAGGAACTTGAAGTGAATAGATGGAAAAATCACAAGACAAAATAAAACTGTCTGAACTCATTTTCCCTGCCCTGCCATTGACCCATAATCTAGCATACGAGCCATTCAATAAAAACTATACATTTGGGGGCCGGGCGGTGGCGCTGGAGGTAAGGTGCCTGCCTTGCCTTGTGCTAACCTAGGACGGACCGCGGTTCGATCCCCCGGTTCCCATATGGTCCCCCGTGCATGCCAGGAGCAACTTCTGAGCGAATAGCCAGGAGTAACCCCTGAGCGTCACTGGGTGTGGCCAAAAACCAAAAAAAAAAAAAAAAACCAAAAAAACAACAACAACAAAAAAAGCCTATACATTTAATAGTCATGTTAAGATTAAATACTAGAGCCTTAGTAGAGTAGTATATTATCATTGAATGATTTCTAAAATGTTTAATTTTATTAGCATATTCTTTAACCTATAAAATACTACTTAGAGTAAAAATCTGGGATCACTATAGACAGTAAAATGGTATAAATGTGTACCATGTACTTTCTAGGCTAGCGAGGTCAGACCTAACCATTTTTAAACTTGAGCTTCTCCATCTGTAAAATGGAGACAATGCTGAAAGCTGTGTATTAATGTAATATGATTAAGTGATGAAGTATGTAAAACCTATCTTAGGTGTTTTAGGAAATCTTTGGAGGTTATTATATTTGCTGAGTCCCCTTTAAAAGAGATGTACACAGCAGGCTTCCTTATGCATTGCCTGTTCCCAGAAGAGAGCTCTCAATTTTAGCCATGCACACAGTGGGGAAAATTAAACCTATTTAAATTCAATTCCCTCTAAAAGTTTGTGCTGAATGTTATAATGGTAGGCTCAGTGAGTAATGGGAAACCTTTCAAATAATGATATACAGCAAAATCAAGGCTGATTAGTTTTCAGATTTTAATTACTTGCAAAAACTGGTAACTACTTAACTAGTTCAGAGTGCCATAACTGACCACAGAAAATGAAAAGAAAAAAATATTCCTTATCTATTTTCCTTGGGATTGAGAATCAATGTGTATCTCAGCATTAGTGTGGTTATTAAGGATGGAGGTGCAAAGAAAAAGAGGAGTATTATGGCAGGGCAGTTAGTAATCCATCAATTTGAGAAATTATGCTAGAATTACCTACCCCTAAATTTTCAATTGGAGGAAAAATAAATATCCAACATAGTACATATCTAGACATAATATATAGGAATATTCTGTGCTTTTTTTTTAATTCTCACATAGTAGGCAACCTAATTAAGGTATCTGTCAGTCTTTTGGTCAATAAAATGCAACTATAAGAAGTGAAATCTCCTGGACCAGAGCAATAGTATAGAGTATTTGCCTTGCATGTGGTCAACTTGGTTTCAATCCCTGATACCTCATCTGGTCCCTTGAGTCACAATTAGGAGTAATCCCTGAGCATAGAGTCAGGACTAAGCACTGAGCAATGTTGGGTGTGACCCCAAAACAAACCAATAATAAAAGGTAAATTCTTATAAATAGCCATTACTCTCATCAGAAAAATTGAAACGATTATATCACAAATTTTTCTGATGGTAGCAACTGAAGACTAACCAGAGAATTACACAGACACCTGATGCTGAGATTTGCTTGAGTTTATAACATAAGATTGATCTACAGTATCTATGCAATATTTGCTAACTGTCAACTAATGGCTAACCAGAATATATGCATTCATCCTAACCCCACAAAGTACTCAATGTAACTAAGATCAAGTGAGATGCCATCCAATAATAATAAATAAGGGGCATATGGACACACTCAAAAATACAAGTGATTCAATATAAAACTATTAAAGGAAAATTGTTTTTTATATGCAGAAGCATGATTATATTTGTATGTCTTTTCCTTTCTTTGATGATTTTTTTCTGGTATCTACAGGGCCACTACCCCAATTTTTTATATCATTGCTAGAAATAACATGCTACCCTGCCTTCAATTTATTGAATGGTTAAAAACAACAGGTGATTTTAATTATGTACATCTACTGAATATAAGTAAAGTGGAACCTCAAAGAACTCTTTGGAATGTTCTTTGGAAGTAAACTTCTCCCTTCCTCATTCAAAAAAAATGCAGCTGTAGCATATTTTGCAAAATGACTGAAAATATCCATAATTGTTTTTACAGAAGTTGCTAGTAAGCTATGCACAAATATGTCCTGCACACAAGTCAGAATTTTTCATTGAGTTCCCTCATTGCAGGAGGCCATATCTGAAACCTGGCCAATGGCTTACATTACTAGAAAAACTAAAACTAAAACAAAATAACAAAGAAAAAAAAGCAAAGGGCCATCGATTAAAGGAGACAGATACTCGGTTTCAGACACAACTTAATTTCTTTCAGCAGGTGGCATTACATTTTTATACAGAATAAACTACCTAATATGTTTGGTGATTGGCTAAATCTCTGAAAAATTTGGCAATCAGGGTGGCTGGGAAAGCTAATAATAACAGTGGATAGGGAGAAAAATAGGCTGTTAGCCAATTACAAAATCAGTATTTCTCAGCCATAACAGAAAAACTAATTCAGTGCCACAGACATCTGGTCACTTGAGTCTTAATTGAATAATTCAGGGTATTTTTTTCTTTTGCTACTAATAACTGAAGTTTAATGGGATTTTAACATTTCCAGCAAGGTGGCACACATCCACAGCTCTCACAGCAAGGTAATTGCCCAGGATTGTATTAAACCATCATTATGGGAAATGCTCTGGGTCCCAAAAGAAAAGCTACCAATGCTTCTAAATTGGAATGTTCTCCCTTCCTTCATCCCTAAGGTGATATGCCAATAAACTAATATGTCGGCAAATGTCTACAATGCATGATTAAACATGATTCAATCTGATTAAATACCTATTTAAGGTCACATTTATCTCTGCCTGACTTTATTATCCCTGTTTTAACCTACTTATCCCTTTTTCTTTGCTTCTTTGATTTGGAAGAGTCCCCTGAATTACAGAATTCCTTCTCATTTCAAGCTCACGTTAAATCCTCCAATAGAACTAACAGAGTACCATACTCCTGTCTAAGATGAAAACAAGTAACATTCTGTCCAATGCCTGCACCTAAATTTAAATGCTGCAATTAAATAAAACAGGGAGGCCTTCTAGAACTTCTAGAAAATACAATCAGTATACTGAAAACATTTTCTTTACCATTTAGAAGAGTATACTTCACAAACAAACCAAAAGCTTAGACAGGTGTCCACTGCATTAACAGTCTTTATTCTAGACTGCAATCAAATTTTATGAGAAACAAAAATATTATGCTCCCCTGTTAACCTTTAAAATAAAATAACTCCTGTGATCTTTCACATCTAAATAATTTGATCTAAACCACTTTCAGCCTTTGAGATGAAGTCAGAAATCTCTGTGACCCTTTTCCTTGCATGTCTGTGAAGAGATGGTCTCTGAGTCTGCAGCCTCATTAGGAAACACCAAGGAGAGGGCAGACAACAGTTCTGTTCACTGCCAGGGCACTTCTTTTGATTAATGTGAATTTTATATCCTCTAATTGTGGGCATTTCCCTGCATCCCAGTTATGAGGATGGATCTGTGACCTCAACATAATTGTATTAATGAATCAATTCCAAGCAGAAGAGACACAGTCTGTTCATGACAGAACAAAAACGAGTCGAAAAGATTTGTTAGGAACTAATGAGCAAATTGGGAGAATACTTGTAAGCACTCTGCTCGCCATAAATAGCAACAGTGAAGGAACAGAGCACAATTTAGTGCCAGGGGCAAGTTGCCTTCCTTTCCCACACCCTCTTACTGGAGTCCAGCCGTGGTTAAGATGATTTACAGATCTTTGGTGGCTTCAGCAGCAAATGAGATGCCAACTTCAATCTTATTTGGGACAGGATGATTATTCAGTGAAGATGCATAATTGTAAAATAGGCCCACGGTACACTGGCTTTTTCAACGAAGAAGATTGTTGATAAGAACACAAACACATTTTGTCAAAAAGGAAAGCTTAAATAGTGCAGATTCTATGTTGACATTTGTGTCATTTTTTTTTTCTTACACTGGTGGAACATTTTCAATTGAATGCAAGGTTCCTTTGCTTTTCGTGCTATAATTCAATTTCAAATTTTCCCAGATATAACTGCTTGAGTTTTTACAGACTCAAAAACTTCACAACAGTCTGCCACTAGGAGGCATGTTTTTAGGCATTTGTACTTTACTAGTGTATTTTTGAATTCATTGTCTTAGATATTCATGTGTCCTTTGTGTGCATTTCTCCTACAAGAAATCACCTTGCTTAGTGTCTAGTTAGTTGTTGTGAGAGCAGAAAATGGATTCATTCTTTTGTGAAGATAGCAAGGGTAATAATTAGGACAAACTAATCACATCTTGTATATGCACTAGTTTGCCTTTTTGATTTTGTTCAACTCATGCATGGTACTTACATATTCTGCCCTCATGCTCAAACTCTTCCTTTCCATACGACATTTTTCAAAGCCATCTCTAATCGCATTCTCTCTCATAGTAGCAGGGTTTTGGGTGGATATGAGCATGAAAACAAGTTTTGAAGTCAGGCAGGACAGGAATTAAACATTACACCACTCCACCCCCAATCAGCTATGTGACTGTGGAAAAAAAATGTCTCATCTTAGAACCTTGTCTCTCATTGTACAGAAAATTATTAGTGTCTCCAAGCTGTTTCAATAATTCAATAAAAAATCTTTCTGAAATATAGTTATAAAAGTAACCAGAATTCAAGATTTTCTAAATATGTAACTTTCATGCCAATACTTCTATTTTAAGTGCTGATTTTAAGCATAATACAAACAATTGTAGGATTGAAACAAATTCCACAACACTTATATTTCTGTTGAGAAGTGCTAATCCTTTCTTCCATATGAATATAAACAAATTACAGTATACCACAGATGAGAAAGAATTTACACAAAAGAAATAATAATCACAAGTGTCCCTTTTAAAGAACAGGATATGGGGCAGCACTTAAGGTCACTTCTAACACAATTGGCAAAATCTGTTTGTATAAAGCAAAAGTAAACTTTCCTTGGCATGAACAAAAAACAAAGACAAAGTGGGTGTAGTTTGAAATCTTCTAACTAGTGAGTATGTGATTCACCTTATAGCTTTTGACATGTCCTTAAACCCCACTGGCCCTCAATTTTGTCTTCTATAAAGTGGAAATTGCAAGAGTAGAGTACCTTGTCTAGATTAAATTTAATGAAAAAGTACATATAAATTAAATACCAACCACAAACAAATAGGCAAACAGAAACAAAAAAAATCGTACAGAGGTTACCAAAAAATGTCAACCCTATTTTTCCAGGACATATTTATATGGCTGGGATTTCATTAATTCTAATATAACTTATGTATGAGATAAGTACTTCCTCATATAATCTCCTTGACTTCTATTGCTGATACATGTTTTTAATTAATAAATATTTTCTGGTATTTCTCTTTCCTGTCCCTTACTTCCTTAGGTTCTGCATCTTAGCAGTATGTTTCTTCTGGTAACTAAATTTTAGAGAGAAATAATTAACATTTCTGCAAATATATTTAATGAGATGGTTGCTGGTAAATACAACCTATACATATAAAGCACTTTTAACTAATGAATTATTTACAAATAAGGATGCTTTTTCCCAACTCATCTCCCAGCATGAACTTGTGCAAATACCAAAGCAATTCAGAAACTTTCTGCTCTGATTGAAGATGCCAAGCACAAGTCCAGTTAGAGAAGGCTTCTTCAGCTGGTTGCTACTGACAGCAGACTGGGTAAAATTGTTCCAAAGTACCACATGCATGATAATAGCTGTCTAGATACAGCAAATAGATATAAGCAAATGAATGGTCTTGGAACTGTCTGCTGTCATTCATTTAAAAGAGAGTTTCTCAGAGACTGACTACCTTTGTTCAAAAATAAATTTAACTAGAATTTAGTTGCTGTGGGACGAAAGAACATGGAATAAATCAGACAGGCTCAAGCAAGAGCTGCCAGTCTCTTCAGCGTTGAAAGAAACACAATGATTGGGCTCAATTGCTCACTGGCATAAAAAGATGGGAGGAAAAGAATGTGCAAATAAGTTTGTTGTTCTTAAAGCTCCACAGGAGCCTGACAATAAAGAAATGCTTTTTTTTTTTTCATTAAGGATGAACCAGGTAGACATGGATTAACTTACTAATTAGGAAAATGCTTCACCTGAGCACAGTTGTAATATTTTATTCACACTTTCTAATTTGCATCTAATTTGAAAAGAGGAGCATCGACTTATCTTACATTCAAGAGGCTTCATTGAAGACGGCCTTCAAAGGAATGTCTTTAAGACTCTTTCCACCTGTTCTACTTCTCCATTCTCACTGCCCCATAAAACAACTTTGATGCCTTGGCTGAAATCTCTTTTTTTATTGATTTCAGTTTCCCTGTCACTAGAATATTGCTATTGTTGGGTTCTACATGAGCGACCATTGATCATTTTCTAAAGTTCACAAAGGCTTTGCCTTGCTACAGTGGGAGTTTCTGTGGGTGTCATTGTCAGTTTATTTATTGGAAATAAATTAAGCTGCTCTGCATTGCAGAAGTAAGTCCATTCCCCCAGAATTACTGAAGATTTGATTATTTTGTTACCTATGTCTAAGTTTAAGCCCCCAAATACACTTAGAGACACAGAAAACAATTCCCCAAATATGGGCTTAACTAGAAAGATAATACTGCAGATAGGGATCTTGCCTTGCATATAGCCTATGTTGAATCAGTCTCCAGGAGGCAGGATATATTGTCCCTGGAGCCCCCACCATAAATAATCTCAGTGCACAAAACAGGAGCAAATTTTGAGCAATACTGGGAATTATTCCCTTCTTCACAATAAATGGGATGTTTCCTCTAATGGTTGTTTTTATTTGCAAAAAGCAAATATTTGGCACTATGTAGTCATGCCCTGAAAGCAAAACAAAGAATATCTTTTAAAACCAAGTTTGATATTTTAAAAAAGGAAAAAAGGAAAATACTATCAAAGAAGTAGCAAAATTGAGATGACTTTAAGATGTTAATAGTATTTAAACTAATTAATCAAAAACTTTCTAAAACTTAACTAGAGGAACCAAGACTGGGAACATTTTAGATTTTTGAAGCTCATTCGCTATCACATTGGTAGCTTTGTAACTCAGAATAGTGCTTCTAGACAACACACATGATGACAGAAGCACAAAAATGAAGTGATTCTAAGACATGGGAACTGATATCAACTTTTAGAATAATTTGGAGATCAACTGATGTCCTGATTAACTTGTATCCAAAATTTTTATTGACAGGTAATCATTTTGCTAAATCTGGAAGGACTATATGGTATTAGTGTGTTTGTGTGTGTGTATTTGTTTGTGTGTGTGTACTAAAACAAAGAAATGATAAAACTTACCCTCTTAACCATTTTCAAACATGCAATTCAATGTTACAAGAAGGTACATTCACTGTGCTTCAATTACATCCCTACTGCCCATGATCAGAATATGATTATTGTCCCAACAGAAACTCTGGATCCATTACAAAAAACAACCATTCCCCTTTAATCCCCTCATCTGTACCATATAACTGTTTACCTTCTGTTTCCATACATTTGTCAAAAATAGGTCCCTAGAAATGGGAATTGGTAGAAGCTGAACTTATTTTGAAATAATTCCTTATTGTCAGTAACATGCACAATGTGGAAGGCCTTGCATCTCAGTGTTGTTGGGTTTTGTTTATTTGTTTTTATTTTTATGTCTCCCCTGTGATTTTGATACAGTCATTTTATTGGCATGCTCTCTCTACCTGGGCTGCTTAATGAAATAGCACAGTGTTTATTTCTGCTTGATGCTATTGACCCTATTACATTTTCTCCAAATTTTCCTCCCTTTCTTATAATTGATCTACCAAATGCAGTTTTCTCATGACCTTCTATTCCTAGAAGTGACTCAAATTTCTTCATGGTATCTTATAATGCTTAGAGGGACAACCTCATTTTTTTTCCTTTATAATTTAGTGATTCTGGATAAAGTCTATGTTATAACAAGACACTACCATGATAACCGGTTCTGACTAAAGTTGCTGTTCCCTGTCATTTACATACCAGCCACTGAAGCGTAGTCACAGATTAGGTAATCCCTAACTATCCATCCCTTTTTCTTACTAACTATCTCTAGTCTCCTTCTAGCATGTAAAATAAAGTCAGACAATTAAAATTCAGGGACTATAAAGCTATTATAGGGATTAAGGCATATGACTTGACTGTATCTGAGCCCTGATTTGATCCTAACTCTCTTTTTGTGATCCTTGAAAACTTCAATTGCTGCCATGGTGGCAGTATGGCTGTACTACATACACTCAAGGCCTGGAATTGAAGATTTTGGCCTGCTTGTTCAAGAATTGCCTTGTATAGCACCCAAAACATCTTGACAGCAGTTTGGTAGGACACCACCCACAATAAAACGAATCATAAGTTTAATGTCTCAGACTTCACTTAATTGGAATTTATGATAATTTACCTAGTACTAAAATTTCCAATATGGGTCAGTTTGTCCCCTTTCCTCCCCTCTCCTCCCCTTTCTTCTACCTTTCTCCTCCGTTTTCTCATTCAGTATTTCTACACCCCCAACTGTACTTCTCATTAGAGTCAAGTTTCTATAAATTCCAGGAAATCCCATCATTTATGCATCTATCCAAGACATTATTCCTTTAAAGAAATGTCCAATCCAAACTTACCTACTCCTCTTTAATGTCATTTTGTAGATAAGTTTGCTGTATTTGTTGGTCTCTCTTGTCTTAGAGTAGACCTGTCAGTTTTTCCTTTAAGGCTGGGTTATCATCTGTGAAGTTTTTAAGCTGTTGTTTATCCATGAAGCTATGTATTCTTCCTTTAAACCTGAACGTGAGTCAGGCTGGGTGCAGTATTCTCGGTGAGGCATTCATTTCTTTCAGTCTTGTCACAATATCCCACCACTGTCTTCTGGCCTTTAGAGTTTCTTATGACATGTCTGCTGTAAGTCTTAGGTATGCTCCTTTGAATGTAATTTCCCTTTTTGATCTTGCTGATCTTTTTGATCTCACACCTATATTTATTGCAGCTCTATTTACAATAGCCAGGCTCTGGAAACAACCAAGATGTCCTTCAACAGACAAATGGCTAAAGAAACTGTGGTACATATACACAATGGAATATTATACAGCCGTCAGGAGAGATGAAGTCATGAAATTTTCCTATACATGAATGTACATGGAATCTACCATGCTGAGTGAAATAAGTCAGAGGGAGAGAGTGAGGCACAGAATAGTCTCACTCATCTATGGGTTCTGAGAAAAATAAAAGTTATTTTTGCATCAATCCTTAGAGACAATGGGAGGAGGGCTGGAACTTCCAGCTCACTTCATGAAAGTCACCACAAAGAGTGATGAGTGCAGTTATAGAAACAACTATACAGAGAACTACCCTAATCATGTGAAGAAATGAGGGAACTGGAAAACCTGTCAGGAGAACAGGTGGGGGTGGGTTGGGAGGGAGGGAGATTTGGGACATTGGTGGTGGGAATGTTGCACTGGTGAAGGGGGTGTTCCAAAGAATAAAAAATATAAAAAACAAGAAAAAAAAGAAATATGGGGCCAGAGAAATAGTACTATGGATAGGTTGTTTTCCATGTATACAAAAAATAGTGATACAGGCCTACATAAGGAGAGGAAAAATGAAAAACTCAACAACATAGAACAGGGGTCCTCAAAAAAAAAAAAAACAAAACAAAACTTAACTCTACTTCCTTCCACAATGACTGCATCCTCCTCTTTGCTTTCAATTCCTATGCTATGCATGTAGATTTCCACAAGGTAGCATTTAATTTTTTAAGTAGTTAACACAGAATCCTTAGCTGCATACTCAATCTCTTTAAGAACTGGTTATTATGCATGATTTATATTATGTATCCACCACAGTGCCTAGCATTCTTTAGTACAGAGACAGACAAGAAATACTTGTTGCTTGATTGATAATTTAGTCACAGCTGGGCTGAAGATTATCTCCTTACTGTCAATGAAATAAAGGGCTTGCTAAGCAAATTAATATTGTAAACAGAGAGAGTTTGGCCTACTTTAATATGAAAATCAACATACTATATTAAGCAGCATTTCCGTGGCTGCCTACATTCAAAGAATCAATGTGCTGATTGTGATTATTGTCTGTTTGTTAAAGCATTAACAAGATTCACTCCGATTACTGTCTTCAGCAGCCCATTGTTATTCAATGTGTGTAACCATACTTCTGCATTATTTCTTATCCCACCCACCCACCCCTTCCCGCATGTATTTTCAGAGTAAAATCTGAAAAATGTCTTCTTGCACAGCTTACCTCAGCACAGGCAGCAGCTTTCTTTTTGCTTTGGAAACACAGTGACACTTTGGGAAGAGACTTAGAGCAATTTAGTTTTGTTTTTCCCTTGTCAGGAATAAAAAGCATCTTGAAAGGACTCAGGAAACGCGACGGGCGGAAGAGCTTTGTGGGAAGACTAACTCATGCCTGCTGCGTTCCTCACATGCTTCTCTTTGTGTCTCTTTCATGCCTTTTGGCACTTGAATGAAATCACGACTTTTGAAAAATCTCTAATAATTAGAGCACAAGAAATTGAAAACCAAACTAGCATCTAGTCACATCCTAGAAAGGAAGAACTTAAATGAATTCCCAGATTTCCATTACAGTTCAAGATGTTTTTTCTGCTGTTTTTACTTTATGTTAGGCACTAGTGGTGACAATATTGATAATGGCAGAATTTCATGCCAAAAATATTCCGTTGCAGAATTTCCACCATGTTCCTGTACACCATCCTATCCTTCTTTCCCCTAGAGTGAGATGCTTCCAGTTAAAGACAATTTCACAGTGTATCTTGCTTTTCAATTTTGGTTGTTTCTTTATGCCACAAATGAGGGAGGTCATTCTGTATCTGACCCTCTCCTAACTAGCCTCACTCAGCTGGTAAACCCTGCAGATCTATCCACATAAGTGCAAATTGTATGATTTCATTTTTTTCTTATTGCTAAGTAGTCTTCAGCTGTTTTCATCTTGCAAACAAACACAGATAATGTACTCAGATGTTCATTCCCTCTATGGATGAAAGGGTCGCAGAATGGCAGGGAATTATCAGGAAGGACCTATAGGCTGCAGTGTCCATTACTATCACTAAAAATAATGAATAGGTCAGATGGACATATTAGCCCTGGAAAAAAATTGTATAAATTTTTACTCTGACAGGAGTAAAGGATAAATTGGGAATCAAGTGTAAAACATCAAAAGATAAACTATGTGACCATAATTCATCCAATAAGGAAATAACTGTAATTTTAATAAAAAAAATGTTTGTTTTATTGAGAATTGGGGAACCAT
Organism: Crocidura indochinensis; assembly: GCA_004027635.1. Taxonomy (NCBI): domain Eukaryota; kingdom Metazoa; phylum Chordata; class Mammalia; order Eulipotyphla; family Soricidae; genus Crocidura; species Crocidura indochinensis. The sequence goes on from PVKC010009563.1 coordinate 20,636, forward strand.
ATTTAGGGATCATCCAAATTCTGTGTCTTGGATCACTCCTGATGGTGATTAAACAAACAGAATGTGCTGACAGGCATGGAAATGAGGTTAGAAACACATCAATGGAAGGGCTTCATCTCCTGCACCAACTCTGTACTCCATTAAGACTCATGAAATTTAAACTTTACATTACAAACAAAAATTACCAGGCATTTTCTACTACTCTGTCTAGAGAGGATCTTGTAATATTCTGTCATACCGCAGTACTTTCATAAAACTGGGCCCCAGTATAAGAACGTATTGGAGTAGTTTGTAGTAAAGGACAATAGAGGAGAGATCAGTACCATTCGGAAAGATAATATGGATCCCTGTGGAATTCTGTTTTGTTTTGTTTTGTTTTGGTTTTGGTTTTTGGGCCATACCCGGTGATTCCCAGGGGCTACTCCTGGCTCGGGGGACCATATGGGATGCCGGGATATTGAACCACACTCTGTCCTATGTCAGCCATGTGCAAGACAAACGCCCTACTTCTGAGCCACCACTCTGACCCCTCTGTGAAAATTTTAAAGGAGATGATGAAAATCAAATTGATCTTCAAAACTCTAATTCTAGTTTTTGAGATATATGTTTTGAGCCATTAATTAATATCTGTGGCTTTCAATTATCTGCACCTAAAATAAGGATTTTAAAATATGGTGAAACATTCTAAAGGAAAACAAAGTTGTTTGGGAATCACATTTTATTACTCATATAAATCTTTATAGATATATCTTTGTGTGAGGACCCTAACTAATCACCACTATAAATGCAGGGCTGAGCAGTGTCTAGTCATATATAGTAAATGCCCTATATATTAGTGAATTGAATTAAAATAGCCAAAAAGGGGGCTTTAAATCTTTCTTATGGCAAATTTATTCAAAAGAAAACAAGTATTAAGTTTCGTCTAATCACTGCATTTCTCTTTTAAGTCTTAGCACCGTTATGAGATTATTTGCATTATTCATGCATGTGATTCTCTAGTGTTTCAGGAGGCTGCAGAACTATATGTTCCTACCTCATGTGGCATCAAATGAAGTGTTCGGATTGTAGAAGGTACAAATTGTATTAATTCAATGTAGCTGGTCTATAATTACTTCTAATTATACATTTAAATAACAACAAAGCCACATATGCAGATCTTAATTCCATTCAACAAAAAAGAAAAGTACCCAAACAGTTATAAGGCCAAACATTATCATCAATGACATCTTTAGTTATCAGTTGTATGAAATTAGCAGAAGTCACCAGAAAAAAGCAAAGGACTTCTTTCTCCTGTTCAACTAATTTCCACACTGAAAACCTCACAAACTATGAATGTTCTTTCTAAAATATCAAACATAGGAGATGACTTGGGAGTTTTTTAATGGCTCCAGCTATATAATTCAGAAAGCATATATCTTTTGCAATGTTCCAAATGAACCAAAAAAAAACTAGTAAAATGGTATATATTATATATGTATATATATGTGTGTATATATATATATATATATATTTCTGCTAAAACTATTGTTAAGAATCTCATGCTTTTTGGTAAAATGATCACAGGTGATTTTATATTTTAAATCAAAAACCAGAAGATAGATTAGATGCGCTACTAAAAGCGAAGAGGGAAGAAAATACAGATATTACATATGGTTGTTATAGCAACTGAAAGTGTATCCTGGTTTCTTGCTCATTTTCCCCACCCTTAGTCATGATGTTGTTTTTGGATAAATAACCTCTAGTTTTCTTTTTAAGTTGTTCATCAAGATGAAAGTAAACTGTTGTCTTTACTTAGTAGCAAAGACTTTGAAAAGGAGTAGTATTTTTTCCAAAGGAAAAAGAGGCTGTAAAACAGTAAGAACTCAAAGTGACTTAAAAGAAAGCAGTTGGAAATATGTTTAAGACAAATTTATAGGAATATTTTTCAGAGACTTATCAAATAGAGTTACTTTGTGTGCATATGCAAAGGACAGGACAAAGAATCCTTGCTTCTCTTAGGTAAGATATCTGTTGAAATCTCTAAAACAAAGAAAATGAGAATAAAGCATAAGCAATAAATCTTTTCATTTTTAGATCTATTAGAGTTCCATGCAGCCTACAAAAGAAACATCAAGTTGAGATTGGGTGCCATCAATGCCAGAAGCTGGGGATTTCCCAGACAAAATTGGTGCTATAATTAAAAGATTGGGAACATACACAGCATTCTTTGTTGCTATGGCTGGGGTCTCAGAATACAATACATACCTTACATATGTGAGAACCTTGACTTGATTCCAGGCACTTTGTGTATCCCTAAAACACCACAACTGGCCACCTCACATGGCCCCAAGTAAGATGACACCCAGCTATTAACCTAAAACAAAGGCAGTTGCCCAAATTCCTACTTCCTTAAATCTCATCCTTTGATATGTACACTGGATAGGTACTTTTGTCTCTTTCTGGACCTTCCCCCTCCTGGTGTATGGATATTAGTTTTATGGAGTTCTGCTTTTGGCTCAGGCAGACACCATAAGGGAGAAGCCATGAGAAGTCATTCTCTCCTGATTGGCTTGATTTATTAGTCTTTAGCCACTACTCTGCTTCTTCAGACCCCTCTGTATAGGGTTTAGAAACATGGTGCCTTGATGATCTCACAAAACCAGCAGCAGCAATGATAACAACAGGAGGAATACACTCTGTATGAGTGTGATCATATGTGACTATGTCATTTTTGTTCTGGAGAATAATACAAGTTAAAATAAAAACAAGCATTGGAAACATCAAACTTTGGGTACAGATAAAGAAACAGGGCCTAGAGAAGGCAGCTGATTTCTTCAAAACTTAAGGCTGATTAATCAACTAGTTGATAGCAATTAAAAATAACACTTCACACAAGATGTTGAGATTTAGCAGAAGCTGGTCTGCATGCCTCCTACATATCCATCTTCATTACAATGTCTATGTTAATCACCAGAGATAAGGGTAAATGAAACAGCGTGCTTCAGATTATTCAAGTGTATCAGGATTCAAATTCAGAGCATCATATTTCAGGATTCATCTTCTCAACATGTTTCCATACCTCAGGATTTGGTATATGCCAGGCAAGTCACTAAGTCATGTCTTCTCACCAATAGCCAAACAGAAAAAGATGGTAGGTCCAGTATTGAATAAACACTATTATTCACTTAGATTTTCCATATGCTCTCTGAGTGTTCTGATTACCCCTTCAAACTGCATCAACCATCTCCTACTTCCCTTTCTCCCATTTGTAAAATATATTTGGGAGAACAAAACAGTAGCACCAAACTTTATTTTTTATTTTATTTTTTTTTATTGTGACTGAAGTTCATTACACAGGATTATTTACGGTACATAGTGACAATGAGTGAAGGGTATTCCCACCACCAATGTTGTCCTCCCTCCACTCCTGTTCCCAGCATGTCTCCCATATCTCCCTCCCTCCTTTGCTCTCCCCCTCTCCCCCCACAGATACTAGTGCAACTGGTCTCCACTTAGCAGCTTGTTGTGGGTCAGGTATCTATTCTGTTTGGTGTTCCAGTCTGATCATTTTTTATTTACACTACATGGTCATATGACTGGTCCTGGTAACATCCTTTTCTCCCCGTAATTTATGAGTCTGAATACTTCAAGTTGTGCTATTCTGTTTGAGATAAAAAGGTTAAGAAAAGGAGAAGGGAAAATTTGACATCAACTACTAAAAGCAAAAGAAATTTAAAAATCACCGAGTAATATCCACAAGAGTGGAAAAAAAGGTGGAAGAAAAAAGAGAAGGAAAATAATATCAAAAACAGATAAAAGTAAGTGAATAAATAAAACAAAACAAAACCAGAAAAAAAAAGGAATAATGGCTTGGCAGGGTTTGGTGCTACCCACTTTTTTTTTTGTATAGGCACAGTAAGTATTCTGGCAGGCCTAGTTCCTATCTAAATACCAGTATGTTAATAATTACTATGACTTTGTTATTTTGAAAGTTTTATACAAATCATGTAAAAAATAATGTAAGTTTTATAAATAGATTCTTAAATATTTGGTATAATATGATTATATATGTATAGGACTATGTATAAATATTAGTTGTACTTAATTTCTGAGTAGTATGGCTTAGTAATCCTGTTATGGATTTCTGAGTAGTATGGCTTGGTAATCCAGTCATGGTTGGAGAATATTTGTAGATATTATAAATAATGCTATTATAAATATTTTAAAGGATTTTTCATTATGAGATATATTAACTTATCTTTAATATGAAATACCTTGGAGTTAAAATTTTTAGGTCACCTGATATTTGTATATGTGACTATATAAAAGTAGATAATATTTTTCTAAAATAACTATATTTTATTTGACAATCAAATATTTAATGTGCTTTCTCTCCTAATCCTCTCCAGAAATTAGTAATGTATTAATTCTTTTTTATCTATTTATTTTACTTTTGTGGAACTCATAAACGAGCCCAGGACCTCCTGTGTGCCTCTATTTTGCCCTTTTATAAAATGTAAAATGCTACATATTTGCTTTGGGAGTAACAAATTTGTGAATGCTTTGGTGAGCTTATGTGCCATCTATATATTCTCATGTAAATAATGTTGAGAGGGCATCAAATATCCAATTGTTTTGGAGAGTGACTGGAGTTTGTGTTCACGTGTAGCCAATAACAGCTATTCAGTACACAGATTTTCATAGTTACTGGAAGATTTCTGTGTTTTCCAGTACCAATGTGAGGATCATGACCATTATGTTTGATTTAAAACCTGGCTTTCTACTACCTAGAATATATTTGAGTTGGTAATTCCTAAATGAGTTGTTGAGAACAGCTTCTCCTAGCTGTGGTCTATCTGTGTAAAGCAAGTTTCCAGTCTCTTTCTGATACAGTTGGTATAGGCACTAAACTGAACATTTCTGAATCCATTATTTTCTTTGTCCTCTGAATTAGATTTTCTACTATGTCTATTGCACTCAGGTTTGGAGAGATCATGTCTGCAAGCCTTTCAAATTATATAGCTGATCAAACTAAAATAATGGAACAAGACTGTTGAGTCTGGCAAGATGAAATACTTCTCTATTTTTAGCTAAGTGGAGCCAAGGCTGCTACCATATTGGAAAAAGTTACTGCAAGGTTAGATGCTCCTAGGTTTGGTAAGTTGTGATTACAATCATTGAATTTAAGAAACCCCAAGCTTATATAGCTCCTGAGTTCAAGTACAGAATTAAATTATGTGAGAAAGAAAAGCACTCAAAATCGTATGGCTTACCACAGTAATATATGCTTGCTAATTATGGCAGTTTCTATGTAAGAACTAAAAAGACCCGAGACTTGCTGTTTTAGTTTTTCTTTTATAATTCATTTATTTGTTCTGCTATACCTGGCTATATTCAAGAATAACTTCTGGCACTTCACTCAGATATCACTCCTGGTATATCTAAGGTCCAGATAGATCAGGACACAGATCAACCCAAGGTCAGCAGCATCTAAGTCAAGCACCATGTCCACACTATTATCTTATCTCTCTTGCCACCGAATCTGATTTTGACTTAGCCATTGCTAATCTAAAAACACATTTTCTGTATGTCCTTTGCAGTCAAAACCCTTGTGTCATTTCCTGTTCAGTATCAGCTTACAGAATTTGACATTATCGTTTATCTTTCAGTCTCTGGTTATCCACTCCCATCACCTCAGTTTAGCATTCCTTAGCTCTGGAGTTGCCTATAGTTATTTCTTACACAAAATTGCGCCTCCCTGAGGTAATGGATCTTTCCTCTTCTAGTGGTTTTTCTCAGTTAGACACTTATTTTTATGTATTATTTAAGGCAGTACTACAGGACTTCCCTAATCTGTTTCTTTATACCCATTTCATGCCTTATATATTTATAGGATGTGAAAGTAAGTTTATTTGGGAGGAAGCAGTTATCTTATTCATAAAGTAAGCATTCTTCAGACAATGCACTAAAATTAAGTTACTAGAATTAAAATCAAAATTCATGGGCTGAACAACAACAAAATTGATACCCAATCTACAGCAAGCTAGATACAGAGGGATCA
>PVKC010009564.1:0-26665 GCA_004027635.1 Crocidura indochinensis
CATAATGCTATGTTCTTGTATCACTAGTTTCCTCTCCTAGAACAAAAGCCCTTGAGAAAAGATCTATGCCATTAGCACCTACTTTTGTAAATGAAAAGGTACCTGTTTGTATCCCGTTCTTTTTTTTGTTTTTTGTTTTTTTTTTTTGCATCCCTTTCTTTATTAAGCAAAAATACCATGGAGAGAAATTAGTGATGATAATAGAATTTATTCTGGGTTATCAATGCTCAGATCGGCTTCTATATTTTTAATTAAACTATAATAAATACCATAAGTCAAGAACAAATTAGCTTTTGAGTCCACAACCACCTAAGTTGGTTATATAGCATCACCATCAACTTTGGCTCTATGCTTCCCAGAAATGAGGCAGAACTGCACTGGGGACTATTTTTGGTTGGGAATAGTAATGATCCTCATCTGTGAATTGCTAATGAAGAAGTAACTTTCTGAAATGAAAATTTTCCTGTAGATAAAAGAACAGTTTCTTTTTCCCTCTGACTCAGCAAATGGGTAGCACAGAAGAGGAAGCTACTCCTTTACTGGAGGAGTTAAAATAAACAAAACTCCTCAGCAAAAATATCAGTGGAAGAGTCACAGGAGAAATAAATCTTTGTTGCTTAAAAATTTAGAGATTTAGAGATTACTATTTATCCCAATATAATTTAACTTTCTTCGAGCATGATGTCACCTCCATGTTAGCCTTTATATAGTTAGTTGGTATGTATTTTTCCATCTTTTAGTTTATGATTACTATGAATTCACATATAGGCATATAGCATACATGTTATATTTTATCAAAAATATTCTGCTCTCATTAATGGGCACAGCTTTGGCAAAGTAAAGTTGAATTACATATACCATATGCCTTTCAAAAATTTTTATTGATTTTAGGAATTTAATTTTATTTATTTTAAGTTCTACACACACGTATATATATATACATATATATGTATATATATATAGAGAGAGTAATTCTTGTTTAAACAGCATTGTGTTCCTTTCTAATTTGATAATCTTGATAAACTTGAAGTAGATGGAAAAATATAAATCTGGACATTTAATTATAAAGAATAAAGTTAAAAGCATCTTCAAAGCTATCGAAAGCAAGCACAACTAACAAAAAAACAATAAAAATATCAATAATTATTGTTAATAAGATAAAATGTTGTAATTTGGGTGAAACTGGAGGGCATCAAGCTGAGCAAAATTTCCCAATGGGAGGAAAGGCAATCACTGGAATTCACTCATCTATGACATGCAGGAAAACAAAACAAGGGAATAGATAATATCACTTGAAATAACAAACTAAGGTACTGGAGTACAAATGGAAAACTCCTGCTAAAGGAACAAAAGGTAAACAGGGGCTTGGGAGAGGGAGTGGACACTTTGGTGATGTTGGGTTAACTATATATACCAAGAACAAAATATAAATATAACCATAAGCATATTACCTTAAGTATAATATATTTTAAATGAAAATATACTGCTATAAGAGTTTTTTTATAAACAACAACTTAAGTTTGTATACAGTCTATAATTATACCATTTCTCCTAATAATTTTTCTTTTGTTTTTGTTTTTGTCTTGGGCCACAACCATTGACATTCAGGGGTTACTCCTGCCTATGCATTCAGAAATCACTCCTGGCTGTGGGATCAAGGGGATTGAACCATGGTCCATCCTAGGCTGGCGCTTGCAAGGCAGACACCTTACCTCTAGCGCCTCTACTCTGGCCCCTAATAACTTTTCATTAAATGCCATATTCTTTGATAATTTTTCTCCTGTCAAAATATAATGAATAAGGGGCCGGAGAGATAGCATAGAGATAAAGCATTTGCCTTGTATGCAGAAGGGCTATTATTTGAATCCCAGCATCCCATATGGTCCCCCGTGTCTGCCAGGAGCGATTTCTGAGCTTAGAGCCAGGAATAACCCCTGAGCACTGCTGAGTGTGACCCCCCAAATTTAATCAATATATCATATTAAAATATTGCCAAATGATGAAAAGACAAAATAAATATTGTTTTAGTAAAGCAATTGCAATTTATGTTAAGCATGCTGTGGAAGGCAGCATGAAGAGTACATGTCTCAAATAAATACATACTAACTTTAAGAAGACAAGTATTATTTTTGAAATAATTATACAATAGATTATATGACTAGGTGCTAATCACTATTACACATGATCATTATAAAATAAATTTTTATTTATTAAATTTAATCTTCCAAAAAGAAAATCTAATGATATAATTTAATGGGAAAAGCTCTTACTATTATGTATTTAATTAGATAGTATATTAGTATAGTAATATAATAAATAGGGCCAGAGTGGTGGCGCAATGGTAGGGCGTTTGCGTTGCACAAGACTGACCTATGATTGACAGCAGTTCGATCCCCCGGTGTCCCATCTGGTCCCCTGAGTCAAGAGCAGTTCCTGAGCACAGAGCCAGGAGTAACACCAGAGTGTCATTGTATGTGGACCAAAAACCAAAAGAAATAATAATAAAAATAAATATAAAGATTATGTAATTACAACATAAAATAAAAACTCACTACTCATTTTATTATGAAAGTCAAGCTATAAAATCTCAAAACTAACTTTTAAATCTACAGAAAGAATAAAATACTTGGAAAGGATAATTATATTTACAGTCATTAATTAAATTTAGACTAATATTGAGATGAAGATATTTATGTCATTTATTTTTATATTACTTAAACAGACATACAAACCTAATTGCCAGGATATTTATTGGTATTTACTTTTTAAAACTATAATGTCTCTTACATACAAAAACAGAGAAAAATGGAGGCAACCCAAAATATAAGGCTTAATCATTTAAGAAATACTTTACAGGGAAATGATTTCATTAAAAATATACCCCAGCACATGCTTTTAGATTAACAGTGAAGAATGTAAAATAAAAATTGAAACTTAGGGACTGAATCGATAGCACAATGGATAGATGCTTAACATTGCCAACAACTTACCCAGGTTTGACACCTGGAACCCTAGGTTCTCCTCTTGCCCAGCCAAGAATTTTCTTTGAATGTAGAGTCAGAAGTGAACCCTGAACACTGCCAGGTGTATCCACATCTTTCCCCCACTGACAAAACAAAACAAAACACAAAACAAAAACAAAAAAACCCCAGGAGATAGGATATTAGAAAACGAAAAACTTATATGCTGAAAAATTGGCATATTCACTTATGTACAAACATATAAATATATTAACAGCCTTCTTAAAAGTAGTCTAAGAGGTCTGAGCATCATCTTATTTACAGCAAGTGAGGGAGATTAAAATATTTGATATTATGTTTGAATATTTAAAATTTATGTGCTTCCTTTTAAAAATATATACCCTATGTAAAAAACTAGGTGCAATAAGTGTGATAATAAGGTATAATTTAAGATAAAGATGAGCTCTTATTTAATTCTTAATAAAAATAATATACCTGGGGCCCGGGAGATAGCATGGAGGTTGGGCGTTTGCCTTTCATGCAAAAGGTCATCGGTTCAAATCCCCGGTGCCCCATATGGTCCCCCGTGCCTGCCAGGAGCAATTTCTGAGCATGGAGCCAGGAGTAACCCCTGAGCACTGCCGGGTGTGACCCAAAAACCACAAAAAAAAATAATATACCTAATGTGAGTCAGCAAGTAGGACTAATTTAATAATATATTAGATAATCCTCTCAAACTCCTAAATGATTTATTTTTCAAAATTTATACATGGTGAACTTGACACTGAGCCAGGTTATGCTGAATTTGAAGCCCAGCCAGGTTAAATAAACTATCTGAGGTTATTCAGTTAGTACATAGCAGAGCTAGTACTGAGAGAGCAAATATCTGTTAACTTGCAAATCTTTATTCTACTCACACTGAAATTAATTCAATGTCAAGGCAAGCATGTAACAAAAATGGGAAGAATTACTTACCATAATAGCTGACACGTGCAAATATATGCTGAGTCTTGACAAAAACATTTTTCTATGAGACTAATCTTCTGAACAGTCTGTACTGTTTTCTTTCTCTTTAGTAGGAACAAATAGACAAGCAGGGGTTCAATTCCCAAAACCCTGGTAGTCTTCTGAATCCCATCAGGAGTGAAGCTTGAGAGTAGTGCCAGGTGTTATCACTGTTCACTGAAGAGTATACCCCCACCCCACCAAAAAAAAAAAAAAAAGAAGAAGAAGAAGAAGAAAAAAAGAAAAAGAATGGAAACACAGGTGTATAGAAACTAGGTTACTTGCCCTAAGTTGGAAAGTACTGGAACATAAAATTAAAATTTATTTGAACAAAAACTAGAGTCCAAATGAGTCTTGTAAATTTAGTTAAGACTGGGTATCTGGGATTGGAGTGATAACACAGTATGATGTTCGCATTGCATGTGCAGCCTACTTGGGTTTGATCCCGGGCATCCCATATGATCTTCTGAACCCGCCAAGAGCAATTTCTGAGTGCAGAGCTAGGAGCAAAAAAACCAAAACTCTGGGTATCAATACACAAGAAAGATCTGAGCAAATTTTAGATTATCCTTTTCTTTATACCTGTAAAGAAATATCCCACTCTGTTTTCCTTGTTCAGATAGTAACAAAAGCATAATGTAATCTACTGATCTCTTATTGTTCCTATATGATCAATGAAATTATATAGATATAGTAAAAATAATATTTTGACTTAAATTCAGAGTTCTATTTATACTTAAGTGCTAGTATAAATATTTTATTTTAAAAAATACCCAGAAACAACAGAAAAATATTAAAGGGGAGGGAGACATTCTGAACAGTATATTTTTGGTATACTAATGCTTAGAAATCGAAGACTGAAGAGAAATTAAAATAAATTAGAAGTACATACATCCAGAAGCTCCATAGTAGATGGGAAAATATCAGATATTTTTATGGTTAATTGTATATGTCAGCTTGATCGGGCAACAGTATCCTACATTAATCAAGCACTAACCTGCTATTGGCAGTGAAGATATTATGTAAAAGTTCTAGCAATGGGAACAAACTTACCTTGAATATGATCATCCAGAGATGATCCCTGGTATCACATACAGTATATTTCACACTTCCAGCACTAATTCCTGAGCACAGAATCTGGAGTAAGCCCTAGCAACCATCAGATGTGGCTCAAAAAATAACAACAAACAACAATCTGTTGACTTTAAGTAAAGAATTTTCCCTTTATAATATATAAAATAAATAGACCAAATTTAATCCATTGTAATTTTAGGAAAAACAAACAAACAACAACTACAAAAACAATTGAGTTGTCCAGAGAAGATGCAATGTAGAAGCCCATTTTTGACTTTCCAACCAAAGAAAATGTCACGTGCAGTTTGTAGTTGCCAGCTCCACATATTGAAATGCATCTTATTATTTCTATGTCTTGTGTAAATTCTTGGGAGAGTCCTGACTTAAAGTATTTTTTCAGTAATTCTAAATGCCTGCTTTAATTTTCATCAATGATAGGTTATTTAGAAAATATGGTCAACTGTAGATACAACCATATCATAGCATGTTCCATTATAAATAATACTTTACTTTTTTATAGTGTCAAGCACAGAACTCAGGACTCCATATAAGGCAAGAACTTTACCACTGAGCTACCCTTCTGGTTATGTCAGTAAATTTTATCCAATGCTAATTTTTCTATTGAAAATGTTTGGTCATTTTCCAAATATTCATCAATTTTAGGGTTTGAGAAAGCTCTTTCATTGATCAAAGATAATCTCTGTAATACTCTAGAATACATGAAAAACATAAATAATGTAAATCATTTTACTGGAGTTATTTTAATAAAAACAATGAGATTCAGATTTGAAAATTGTGGCTTTAAAACAACTTCTCTTGTATGTTTTTATCATTATTGAATTAAAATGCGAATCTATTAATGAATTATGCGATCTGTCAATGTATTGTTGAAATACTCTAGTTGCTAACTATTTGAATTCCAAGAGAACTATTTTATATTAAAATAGCTTACTTCACATTTCTGTTATCATGCATCTAGTTTCTCCATTAAAATTAGCTAATATGAGTTCAGTATGGTCATTTTGCTAACACTACACAATATATTTGTACATTTTTTGTGTATTACTATGTTAAATAAAAGTAAGATGTAATCCAGTTTAGAAATTAACATTATAAGTAAAATCCAATTTAAACGAGTTATTTCTTACCCTGGACAATCCAAGTGACTTAATTGTAAAACAGAACAAAAACTAGCAGTAAAGTTATACCTATAGTTCCTGATAACTTAGAGTTACATTTCATATTCAAAAATGAGTAATCAATATAGTAATCAACATTTTCATTCCTTAAAAACTGTTCAGTGGTGAACCTATTAAATTTTTTCAAGAGTGATTGACTAAATATAAATGTATGAAATGTTATTAGTAGTGAGTCTCATGAAGATGTCTATACAGAGTCATAAACAGTCTCTGTCCAGTACTGTGTTCAATCGAGTATTCCCCTCAATTTATTTTAGATGAAACTGTAGATTAGGGTGCCCTAACAACAAAGTCAAAGTTAATTAGTCTTAACCAACAGACAAGTAGTAAACTGCTTGGGGTCAACTCTACCCTCAAGAAAGGGGACATTAGTGAGATGTTTCAAAGCAGAGTCTGTTTTTATAGGCAGTGCAGGGAAAGGCTAAGCCAATAAAATGTAATGGGCCCAGTCTATATTTTAATAGTAACCTCCAGAGGACAGACCACTCACTTCTCTGAGATTTGAAGGCAAATTCTTGCACCAAGTTAAAAATGGTACCTGAGCAAAGAAAAATTGCTGTCATTTTATTTTCAACCTGAGTATTGAATATAACAAGTGAATAACAACCAAGCACATACCAACCATTGGTTTTCAAAAGTAGGATCAATTATGTAAGGTGTCTTGTACTCCCTGAGACCACCATGAGGCTGTCTTAGTTTACTCAATGGCTAAATCATAAGAGACTAACATTAGTCTGTGTCTTTGAAGGAAAAAGAAACACCGATCTTAGACTCTTGGGATGCTGTTGGGAAATGTTAGGCTTGAGCAGCTGTAGTCAATTATGGCTTCATTTTCCCTCCAGTCGTCTTTGGTTGCATGCCATAACTGCACAGGGCATTGAGGTTTATGGCTCTAAAATAGCCTTGTCATTTTGTGAAGCCTAACAGAGCAAAGAGGTTTGATAAGTGGTTAAAAAATGGTACTTAGAAAGCTGCTTCAATCAGATTAGTTTGGGGATTTTTTTTCCAGAATCTCAATAATTCTCAAACATCTATTAAGTAAACACTGATGGTATCAAATTGATAAGTAAAATGAAAGCTCTAAAAATATATATATGTCTTGCTTTGTTTACAAAGTGTTCATGCTGCATACTGTGGTGAATTAGTCCAATAAATGATGCTAGTTTGCTCTTGGGAAGAGCACTTACTTATTTGAGACACTAGAGCAATATAAATTGTTCACAAAAAAATATACTGCTGAAACTCTCAACAGCTTCAATTTTTTTTTTATTTTACTCTACTAGCAATTTCTTTTCCTGCCATGTTTTTCATTGATGTCATCATCCAACATATGAAGGGAAAAATCTATAAAATAATGTTTCCCTGTATCAAAATAACAGTAGGTCTATCAGAGGATAGAAGTTGTTGAGTGCATAGTGATATAAAAGGTGGAGTTATCTATTAATGAAGTAAATGCTTAATAAAATTAATTGTATAACTTATTATTAGGAATACTTATATAAATAAATTTCAATTTAGTGAAAAAGTCACTTAGAATTTTAGAGGTCAATGACCTACAATGATTTATAGCAGACTTCATTGTGCAACAGGGCACTTTCTCACTGGTGTTCAAGGTAATTGTAGAAGCAAGAGGATTGACTCTCCTCTATGTGAAATTTGTCTTTCATCCAATCAATGCAAACAACAAATGTGCTGCAAGGTATATTATATACCATCTACTTCCCAATAAATTCAGAGGTGTCCAATCAGACACCTATTGTTAGTAGAGAATCTGAAATTGATACAATCATCACATTGATCCAAAGTTGTCAGTCATCCTATATATATATATGTATCTGCACTTCTTTTGTCCTAGAATATAAAAGTTCCAATGTCCTATTTATTCCATTTTAAAAATTATTTAAATTTTAAGTTTGAAAAATAAAATATTTTGATTCATATTTATATAAGAACACAAGGCTAAAAGTTATTTGTTGTATAATATCTATTCATTTCTTAGGAAGATTTCATATTGTCCTGCTATAAATTCCTTTGAGTTTTTTAATGAAAAATTGAAAGCTTCTAAAAGGCAGGGACATGAATTATATAATGTTATGATTTTTGCAATAATAATCTTAAGTATGCCAGATATTTTGGCATTTGCATGACATAGTAGAAGAATTAGATTTTTCTGTTAAGTATGCTTACTTCTGGTGTTTGAATTTAATTTCTCATGGTTTAGTGGTCTCTGTTCTTTAAATGTCAAATGATATAAGACACTGGTTGTAGCAAATGAACAGAGTACACATCGAAGACCTCTGATCTAATGGAGTAGTAGAAACATTAAAATACTTCTCAGGCCTTTTTGTAGTATGAATAAATTATGATTCACATTCACATTTCAAACCTCCTTATAATTAACTATCCTATATCATTTGTCTAACAAATGTCAGTGTATTTATCATAAGATGGTTATAAAATCTATCCTATTAAAGATTTATACATATCAACAAATATTTATCTAGAAAACCATATGCTGATTACCAGAAAAAACTTCCAATATATGTTTAATAAAACAGACCAACTTCACAATGAAATTGAGGTGAAATTTTACAGATATTTTATATGGAAATTAAACATAAACATGACTGAATAATTCAAACAGAAATTTAGAGTGTATACACTCAAACTATTACATGTACTTATGCTTTTCTTATTGATAATTAAATAATACTTAAAAGTTTCATCTCATCTGGGCTCAAAATCAATAGTATTTCAAGGAGAATATCATTAAGTCTTTTTATAAGTAATTTATTAAACCAATAATTAAATCATGTGTAACATCATAATTATAAATGTGTTTTTTAATTCATTCTTATCACAAATACATAATTACAAATTTTCAGGTTCTCACTTCCCTACCCTCTACTCCAGTTGCTTTGTTGAAGAATTTGCTAATAATATATACATACATGTATATTCTTATATAGACATATACATATCAACGTGCATGCCAATGGCATGGAGAGCAGATGCCACCCATAGGATAAATGATGTCATTGCCATTGAAGCAACTGTGTTCTGAACAGTGACAAAAATTAGGGCATTATCGACCTTGGACCTTTGGCTATGCACAAGCATTAAAATTATTTGCAAAGAGGGTTATAAGGTACCTGTTTTCAAAGTAACTATTACTATTAATATATCTATCAAGGAAATAATATGTAAGCAAATAGATGAAATTTAAAGCCTGTCAAAGCATAATTTCTTAATTGCTTTAAATAAAACATTCTTCAGTTGGTGGAGAAGCAATTAGATGTGTGCTATATTCATTACCATTTTCCAGTGTCATAGTATTCACAATTAAAAAAACTAATATGTAGGCTATTCATTACAAGTGATTTGCATAAAATCATCTTTCATGTCTTCAGTGGAAGTTGTAGATACACTCAGAACCACAAAACACAATAGTTTTATTTGCAGCTTATCACATTGTTTAATGTGTAGATAAAAGTATTTAAGCCAAGAAATAATATATTAATTAGACCTACATCTTGAACCTGGTGCATTGAGAAATTTTTATTTATTTATTTATTTTCGGTTTGGGGCCACACTTCGTGACACTCAGGGGTTACTTCTGGCTATGCGCTCAGAAATTGCTCCTGGCTTGGGGGAACATATGGGACACCGGGGCTTTGAACTTTGGTTCGTCTAAGGCTAGCACAAGCAAGGCAGACACCTTACCGCTTGCACCACCACTCAGGCCCCCAAGAAATTTGTATCTTGTATGTATAGACTTGTATAGGTACTCTATTATCTCTCTCTTTTCATCTCAGCAATACATCAATATTAAATAAAAGCAAGACTATGGTTCAAGTGAAAGATAGCAAATAATAGGACCAAAGGAATCAATTGCTGTACCTGGGTTCAACCCTCCATACTATATAAGTGTTACTAGTTATGACTCAAACATATGTTTAAAAAAGTATTTGTTTATAGTCAGCTTGGGTATTGAGAAGATATCTGGGATCATTAGACAAAGAATGAAGTCACTGGGTTATGGAATTGGGAATGGAATAACTGTATTCTTATACCTTACCATTAATAACTTTTTAAATCATGGTTTCTACATTTAAAAATATTTTAAAATAATAGTAATCACAACACCCCCTTTGCCCAAAATAGTTCTTCTATGCATCTCAAGACCTTGTTTGAAAACCACTTTCAAGATTAAGCTACTAAAACCTATAAAAATTAAGTAAATTTCCAAAGGACACCCAAACTTATATTAGAAGCTATATTTTAAATGACTACTTTATATTCGAATTATTATGAAATAATTATTATGAAATATTGAGATATATAGTGATATATAGTGAGATATATTATACTGAGATCTGTAAAAGTGAATTAAAATGTTTTATTCTCCAAACAATTGGAGAAAGTGAAAAATACATATTAAAAATCACGTAAGGGACCAGAGAGATAGCACAGCAGTAGTGCATTTGCCTTGCATGTAGCAACATGGTTGTTCCAATCCTGGCATCCCATATGGTCCCCCATGCCTACCTGGAGCGATTTCTGTGCCAAGAGCCAGGAATAACCCCTGAGCACCGCCAAGTGTGACCCAAAATAAAACAAAATAAGACAAAACAATTACTTATGTAAGCCACTATGAGCAAAATAAAAATTAAAAAATAAATAAAAAATAAAAAAATAAAGAAAGGAACCATAAAAAATGTTCTCTGTTGGGACAGAGAAATAGCTCAATGAGCTGAGTACATGCTTTTCATGCTGGACAGTGGTAGAGTTTTTGGTACTTTGGTTATGGTATAGGTACTGTAACCCTGTACATGAAAAGCATAAATGTTAATATTATTATAATCATGCTGCTTCAATTATGATTCAATGACAGTTGGAAAAATTAGCATTTCTCTATGGACCACAAGTAGATAGGTTAGAAGAAGGCAGATTTCATTCCTCTAGTTAAGCAATCTTTCTGCAAAGTTGTAAAGATATTCCTATAGATAAAGAAGAAACTCACAGTTTTAGAAATGGTGGTTTGCAGACTCTGAGTGGCTGAAATGTCATTAAATTCTCTAGTAAATGTTTCCCTGAGACACAATCTTCTTATCTGTAAACCTAAATGGAAGTTTCTGATTGCTGGTTCAACCTGTCTGTTAGACTCTTGAGAAAAAGACAAGATAAGGCCAATTGCCCCTTGTCAAAAGAACTACTAGTAATAGTTAAAGCTTTTAATTTCTTTGGGCCTGGTTCAGTTAGATCCTGAGAATAGAACAAACTGTCAAAGCAGAACTAACAGGATTTCTGGAAGATTTCATGTAATATATTAAGATGAATAAAGGAAGTTTTCTGGGTTAGTAGACCAAGAAACCACAAGAGGAGCTAGTTAGGTTATGGTTAAACTCCACCATTTTCAGGGGATACACAGTCATCATTTCTAGTATTCACTTATTACTAATGTGACCTTGAACTAGTTACTTATTTTTTAATATCTCTGGGAGCCGGGAAGTGGCACAGGAGGTAAGTTGCCTGCTGCCTTGCCTAGGACGGACCACGGTTCGATCCCCCGGTTCCCATATGGTCCCCCGTGCCCGCCAGGAGCGACTTCTGAGCGCATAGCCAGGAGTAACCCCTGAGCGTCACTGGGTGTGGCCCAAAAACCAAAAAAAAAAAAAATCTCATTATCTTCTTCTAGGAATCAGGGTGAAACAAGTATAGAGTTATTATGATGATTAAATTGTTCAATATCTAGAGTCATTTATTCCTCTTTCTACCTATTATAGGAAAGTTTTAACCTCTTCCCCAAAAGTACTTTTATATTAGAATTTCATAATCAGTTTTAAGAAGTTATCTGCATGATAAGTTCACTAGGTTTAATTTTGGCCCTGGTAACTTTTTTTGATGGGGGCCAGGGGCAGGATTTGGGTCACATCTAGTGGAGCTCAGAGGTGACTCCTGGTTCTGCACTTAGAAATCGCTACTGACAGGCTCAAAAAATATCTGTATTTGCCGGTGTATAAGACAACTGGGCATATAAGATGACCCCCTAACATTTCCACTCAAAATACAGAGTTTGTTATATTTGCAGTCTATCTGAAGTGTTCCTGGAGTATAAGATGACCCCCTCCACACTTGGAGGCATATTTTTCAGGGCCAAAAAATTGTCTTATACCCCGGCAAATATGGGGTATATAGGATGCCAGAAATTGAACCAGGTCTGTCCTGGTTTTGCACGCAAGGCAAACCTACCACTGTACTATTGCTCCAGCCTAAAGGACCTGGTGACTTTGCTAAAAAATTGCTTAAAATTATACACCTACTAGGCATTTGTATTTATTCTTTGTGGAAATGTTCCTTTTCTCAAGTTTTTGATAAAATTATTAAATTGGATTATGGCTAGATTTCATGGGCTTATTTATTAAGAATATGGATATTAGCCCTTTATCTGGTATACCGAATATTAATATTTTTTCTGATTTAATATGGTGGCTCATTTCTTTTGTCATACGATATGATGTAGTCTCCTTTATTTAGTTTTTGTTGTTGTTGTTTTTGCCTTTGGGATCAAATTACCGAAGATACCTCTGTGGTCCACTTCATGGAGAGGTTTTACTATGTTTTCTTTAATACAGTCTGTATATATGGTCTATCTGAAACTCTTTTAGCTGAGAGATTTAAAGAAAAAGCATGTTTTGAAAAGTAATCTTAGAGAAAATATCGTATATTATCCATTATCAATTCTTAATGAAAATTAGCATTATAGGGATATAACACATTTCCTATAGAACAAATGGATACTAATTTAAAAAAATGAGAATAGATAATTATGCAGCAAATATTTTGGAAACTGATCATTTGAACAAGTATAGCTACTCTTACTATAGTGGTAATGTAATTTCACAAAAATAAAGAGGTTGGATAAAAAATATAAAATATAGGGACATATTACAATTAACTAATTTTTAAATGGGTAAGAAATTTCCTAACAATTAAGATACATTATGACATGAAAAGGACTAATAGTCTCTGAGGGGGAGTACCCTAAAACAAAAACTTACAATAGATAACTAGTGACTTTATAATTTTGAAATGTATGTAACTTAAACAAAGTTGAACAAAAAGTCAACATAGAAAGAAATATATCTACTTTTTAATTTTCCAAAATTGACTTTAAAGTTGAATCATTATGGCATAGAGGGTAAGAGCTAGTTTTAGATTCAAAACTATTATGGAGACAAACTATTATTTTTACTAGTCATCTGTTTGGAATTCTTTTTATAATTTTTTTTATTTTGGGGCTACCCTCAGTGATACTCAGGGATTACTCCTGACTATGTACTGAGAAATCCCTGGGATTGAACCGTGGTTCATCCTAGGCTTATGCCTTATGGCTTGAGCCATTGCTCTGGTCCCCTGGAGATCTTATATAACTTAGCTTAAACACCTTATTGATTCCTTATTGAATCTATTGATTCTTTATAAAAAAAAAAAAAAAAGAAGGAAGAGAGTGAGAAAGAAAATACCCAATAACGTTTTTTTCCCTTGGCTCCACATTGTTTGTTTCTATTTCCTGCTAGAGAATCAAAACTGAATTGAACCAACAACCAGTCATATCCCTGATCATAGGGAGGACTTCAAGAGAGAATAAATCTTGTAATATGGTATAGGAAAGGATTAGTAAAGATATTTCATGCTTAAAACACAACATATTTTCACTGAAAATTATTTAAATTTTCCTCTTTTTTATGCAACTACCAAGATCATAGTAAATCTTTTGGTGTTCTGGTATTAGAATCTAAGATTTTGAATTAATTAAAAACTAAATGTTGATGTAAATGTGTGCCATTGCTTAGAAATAATATTAGAAATAACATTGCTTTGGCTTCTGTACTCTGCTTGTTTGAGGAAGTTAACTTCTGTAAGCCAGACTTTGTTGTGAGCCTAAGTGCAGCCATAACAGACTGCAGTTTTAAGGTACAAAGAGTAGGCCCAGAGAACAGCCAGTATTGGAACTGGACCCTACAGGTAAATGTCAGGAAATATAGCCATATAAGTCTAAACAGCAGCTGACAGATGACCAGATGACAACCGCATCCTGGGTCTGGGGGTTGCAATCCACCCAGATGCCTGTCTCATGCTATATTCCTAGCCAATTGGCTGGTGAAACCTTGTACTAAGGACAAATAATTTTAAAGATAAACTACCAGAGGTTGGAATCCCCTAGACTGAGCCTTGATACCCTTTAAATTTGCTATGTGACCATCCTCAGGGTCCTCATTTCTTAGGAGATGCTGAACCCCAGTGTGCTGGAATAAACTCCATTGTATTTACAATACTGCCTGTCTCCCTGGTAGTCTTTTGGGTGGTGTATCCTGAGTTCCAGACTTAACACTGGTAGTGTGAAGAGTAAGTCAAATGTCAGCAAATTATGACATCGGTGAACCTGAGTGGGCCTCATGAATACTTTGATGGGGTCAGAAAAATTCTGACCTTGTTTTTAGGCTCTTGAATAATACTAAACCTAGTCAGTTATAGTGTTTTGTTTTAATTCTGGCATGAAAAATGTTTTCTTTCCGGCATCTCACTTAGATTTCTATTTTCCCTAATACAGTTGAAGTATTAGCATGCATAGAAAGCAAACAACTGACTCAATAACCTTGATACTTAGGTATATTTAAGCAGACAATAAAAATCTGACATAAAAAGACAGATCTAAGTAACCAGTATTTTTGTTTATTGGAGTATATGTAGACAATAAGCCTAGAATGTTAAAATTTCTGTAGCTGAATATAAGAGAGAGAGAAAGAGACTGATAGAGACAGTAGAGAGAGGTGTGTAAATATTTTCTAATTTATAATGTTAAATATATTCAAGGATATTTGGAAATTTTATATTCTTGGCTAATGTGGGTAATAGCTATGCACATCACAAATACTTTTTAAATTTGTTTAATTAATATTGCATATAAGACTTGCTATAGTTTTTTATGCAAATAGGACCATAAGAATATCTGTAGGCTTTCTTTTTCTTCCTACTTCTCTCTTTTGGAGTTGTGCTCGCCTGAGGTACAAAACTGAGCAACAAAATTACCTTAAAGAGGGTTTATGAATTACAAAGAAGAATTCTTTATGTACCTTGTTTCCATATGAAAGTAGCAACATTTGTGCATAAATGGCTTGCATCATTTTTTTTTATGAATTGGGCCTTAAGTGCTCATGATTGTCCTTGGTATTCAGTTTTTAGTCATTAAGTAGCGTTGAAACAACAGGAGGAGAGAAAAGGAAACATTTTGTACCTGTGGCACACACTTGGACAACACAGCTTTAGGAAAATAGCTGCACACTTATCCTTTTATATGTATAAATTATGCAGGGACAAAGACAAGTGTGAATTGATGAAAGGCAAATAATATATTTCTGAAACATTAATAGTCAGAGCCACACTCTAGCTAAAAATGCATTGATTTTCTTATTTGATTTGCATGCACTCCTATATTTTGCAAATCTATATGGTTCTGTTGACAGAATTAGGCTGCTCTGGATTAAGGAAGAAATCATTCTCTTCCTAAATGTAGGGTAATATGTCACCTCTTAGACTACATTACCTAACAATCACTTCAAATGTCTGAGGAAGAGAGGGCATGACATCTAAATTTATTTTTTTAATATTTTGTCCCTTTATAATTTAATATTTTAAACAGATAAGAAGTTCCAGGTAATGAGGAATAGTTCTTTAAGATGTGTAAAAACACACAAGCAAATTGTATAGATATTCTATCTTTTTCTGTCTATCATAGACTGCAATGTATAGCCTCCAAAAAATGCATAGACTTAAGTCCTATCCCCCAGCACCTGAGAATGTGATTATAGATACAGGTAGGACTTATAAATAACTAATTCAAATTTTATGAAAGCATGTGGGTGGGCCCTAACTCATTATGGATTATAAGTGTTCTTAAAAGATTTACACAGACATTCACTAACAGAGTGTGGTTTGAAGGTAAAGGGAGAAGATGTTCATCTGCTGTACAAGAGTAGAGACCTCAGAGGAAATTCAAGTGCCTGCATTTTATTTTCAGAGTTCTATTCTCCAGACTAATGGCAGTAAACTGTTCTTTATGTCACTTTATGACACTTGTAATAGCAGCCCTATTTAACTTACACAGTCTCTAACTCTAAATTTTGATCATACTGGATGTAAGAGAGCAAAATATAAAAGATTTTGTGGGAATAAAAAGATGTTAGGAATTAGGTAAGAATGAGTTATTAGGAGTAATGGTTTATTAAGATACTCATTCATGGGGCCGGGCGGTGGCGCTGAAGGTAAGGTGCCTGCCTTACCGCGCTAGCCTTGGACGGACAGCGGTTCGAATCCCGTGCCCCATATGGTCCCCAGGCCAGCCAGGGGCAACTTCTGAGCGCATAGCCAGGAGTAACTCCTGAGCGTCACTGGGTGTGGCCCAAAAACCAAAAAAAAAAAAAAAAAAGATACTCATTCATGAGAGACACATTACTTTCTAATACTACAGAAACTCCTTAATACAATCATTAGCATAATGCACAATTATTGCTATTAATCTCATTTAGATTTGTTTGTAGCATATCATTCCTCCCTATTTTATAGGTAGCAAAAAAATTATACAAATATTTAAGCTGACATTAGTTCAAGCTGAGATCTCCAATTTAAAATATTTCCTCACCAACTCTTCATGTTTTCTTCATTGACTGAAATAATTCTCTAAATAATCCTCCTGAGAAACTGCAGTGAACTCATTTTGAAGCCAAAATACTACAAATGGTCTGTGATCTGCATTCAATACTAAGCATATAACTAAATGAATGAATGTTTCTCTACCAAAAAAAAAAACCCTCAAGAAAATGAATTTCAAGACCAAGTTTAAATAGTGTATAATTGCAATAAATAAAGTATACCCTGAAGAAAACAATTTCTCTTTTAAAAGCAATCTAATGTGGCTCTAATTAAAAGTTTTTGATGACTCTCACTTTTTCACCTTTTCAACATACTTTTCTATATGTTATACTCAAAACATTAGTTGTCTATAGAATATCTTGCTATTTTCAGTTACTAATACATTTACAATTTTTGTTTTATGTCAAGTCAAAGTTAACAGTGGTGAGTGATAAATAGATGTACTACTCTCTCAAATGCAAATAAAAAAGTCTCCTGGAATCATGTCACTTCTTCAGGAAATGAAGTTCTGATAAGTAATAAAATGTTGTTGTGCGCCAGCACAATATTCTTTTTTTTCTTTTTTTTTTTTTTGGTTTTTGGTTTTTGGGTCACACCCGGCAATGCTCAGGGGTTACTCCTGGCTCCATGCTCAGAAATTGCTCCTGGCAGGCACGGGGAACCATATGGGGCACCGGGATTCGAACCGATGACCTTTTGCATGAAAGGCAAATGCCTTACCTCCAGGCTATCTCCTGGGCCCCTGCACAATATTCTTAACTTACACATAATTGCAGAAATCCCATGGCATATAGTAACCAGCATGTATATACAGCACTGGTGTATATAAGACTTGTGTAGTCAGAGTACCCACCAAACTTTTGTTAAATTGTGTGAAATTTAAAGAAAAAATAAAATGCCACAAAACCAAGAAAATAAGTAATATCTAAATTAAATTAGATTTTAATGAGAAAAATTAACATTTTATGAGACCCATGAGAAGTTGGTAAATTTTTACTAGAGTTTTGAAAAGCTAAGGATGATCAAAAGAAAACAGTGGAGAGGCTGGAGCAATTGCATAGTATTATTGCCTTGCTCTCATCCTACCAGAGACGTTCCGATTCAATGCTCAGGTGGCCAGGAGCCAATTCTGAGCACAGAGCCAGGAGCTCTGACAGGTATGGCACAGAAACGAAAAACAAATAAAAATAAGAAAACAGTGGAGGTAAAATAAATTTTTGTGGTAGCAAGGATATATTCCTTTGGAATATTAATTATAGCAGATGAATAAATAACTTTATAATTTAAATATTATTTATATCAAGCATTTTATCTTCCAAAATTCAATATAATGCATCAGAAATTATAGCTCACAGTAGTGATTATTTGAGTTTTTGTATTACATTATAAATTCAGTGAGAAACATGGGATGATGAAACAATGTTTCAGCTTAAGTTTACAACTAACATTTTGTTAGAATTTCATTATTTTTATTTTGTATTTATACAGTTTTCTTATTTGCTAAGTGAATACTAGTCATTCACACTAACACTATATTTGCAACACCTCAAACACCCAGAGAACCTGAGTAGAGCAATAATAATAGTAATAATAGCAATAAATTCAAATTACAGTATATTACTTTTACAAAACTTTTACTATGGGCCAAGAGCAATGGAAACTATTGCTGAAGGCATTTATTTATCTATTTTGATTTTAAAAACATAAGTCTATTATTATTGATATTTTTGCATAAGCATAACTGAGAAAAAGATAAGAAATTTTTCAGTTACACACAGAATCAGTACCATGATTTACATTAGATTATTAATCCCAAATACAGTACATTTTCTCATTGCATGAATATGTCAATAGAAGATGTTAAAAAAGAATAACAGTACATGATGTAATCATTAAATTTAGCTTATGAAATTTGGAGATAAATTAGTCATAACATTAATAACAATACATTAATACAAATGCTCCATCTAATTGGTGACAATTGTAGGACTATGTTGAATTTCTCACAGCTTATGCTGCTATCAAAAACAGTTCTATTTTGTTTTTTCATATTGACAACAAATAGATTTTATAAACTTCAAACCATAATTGCTTAAGGAAAAATCTTTTCGATTATAATTTTAATTGATATTATTTCCATTAAAGTGTCAATTAAACTTTGTTTGAATCCATTATTATTTAAAATATCTACTGAGTAATTTTGTTGTAGATATAAAACTGCAACCTTTAAATTACTAAAATAGCTCATGAAGTTATTGCCTAATTAGTTCAGTCTCTAGCTGTCATTTCTAATTAATTACTAAATTTTTACATTGCTAAAATACATTTGCTATGAACTTGAAAGACTAAACCATTAGGTTTTTATTTCCTGGGCACATTTATGGATTCAAATCTAAAAATTTGATTTAGTCAATATTAGTTTCACTGGTGTTTTAACTTCAACATGTATCACAATATTATTTATCTTGATTTTTCCTCTAAAATTATAATTTTATTTATTTATTTATTTTTGTTCATTTATTTTTGACTTTTGGGCCACACCCAGTGTCATTCAAGTGTTACTCCTGACTATGTGCTCAGAAATTACTCTTGGCTTAGGGGACCATAGGAGACGCCAGGGGATCAAACTGTGGTCCGTCCTAGGTTAGCGCTTGCAAGGTAGACACCCTACTACTTGTGCCACTGCTCTGGCCCCTAAAATTGTAATTTTAAATATTTTGTTTGTGAATGGGTTTGTCATTTTTTTTAACAATTGCCATCAAATGTCTTATAAAATATATAAAGAAAATTTCTGTGATATTTATAATGTCTTTACTAAGTAAGCAGCATTAGGAATTTCCTGATGGACTCTGGGGACCCATATGGGGTGCCAGGGATCAAACCCAGGTTTCCATGTGCAAGACAAATACCATCCGTACTGTACTATTGCTCCAGCCCCATTTTTCACCTTTTATATTGAATCTTAATTAGATTCAAATCTTTTCTTCAAGATTCTTTGAATCATTCCTTTATTTTGTTCAATGTAGTTTTATGGTGTAATGAAGTCATAGCTCAAACTCAATTTAGATTATACTATGTTATATTACACTAAGAACTATTCATATTATAAAATGTAGATTTGCTGTCTTAGATCTGATCTTTGATTTCATCAATAGCATAGGACCATAGGGGATAAAGAAAGTACTTTTTAATTTTTTCCTTATCAAAAAAAGAAGACAATCTCAAGGATAAATTGATTGTTTAAAAATATAATTAAGTTCTGGGGGCAGAGTGATAGTGCATTTGCCTTGCACACAGTTGAACCAGGATGGGTCTGGTTTGATTGCCAGCATCCCATATGGTCCCCCAAACCAGGAGCAATTTCTGAGCCCAGAGCCAGGAGTAACCCGAGCATCGCCAGGTGTGGCTCAAAAGCCGAAAATAAAATTCCCCCAAATCAAAAAAAACATATATTATATACTCGAGTATAAGTCAACCCGTTATAAGCTGACTCCCCCCCATCCAAATTTTATCCTAAAAACTGGGAAAACCTAGTGACTGGGGGTATAAGCTAAAATGGAAAATGTGACAGCCACTGATAAATTTCAAAAGCTAAAAGTATGGGGGGTAAGAAAAAGGGGGGGTTAAAACACCTAAAAGCATATACCCCAAACAATTACAATAATTGAGGAACCAGAGGCTAAATGTTTTTCAATATTTATTGTTAAAGAAAAACTGTAAACTAGCAACTATAAATTTAAAACTTGAAATCAAGTGCAGAAAGCCATAGCTTAACAGGTTATAAAGCTAAATCACAAAGGTTAAAATCCTTCAAAACTGGATTCCTCCTCCTCATCATCTCTATGTCCAAATAGAGCTTTAACTGTATCTGATGTGAGGATATCAGCATAGACATTGTCATCTTCACTGAGTTCACAGATATCACATCACTATTGTCGGTCTTATACCAAGCAATTCTGTGGGTCTCATAATCCACAGAATATTGTGGGTTAAGTAGTTCAGTGGCATCCAGTTCAATTCAGCCTCCTACCTCTTCAGCTCAGAGGCTACTTGTGGACTGAGCTGAAGCACCGCCCCCTTCCATAGACAGCAGAAGACGACTGGAGACTACGTGTATTTGGTTCAGTGTACATGCACCGAATCGAATAGCCTGTATGACCCGAGTATAAGCCCAGTTCGAAATACAAAATTTGTGCTGAAAAAGTCGGCTTATAATTATATAAGTATATATGATTAAGTTCTGAAGGCATAATCTGAAACAAAGAAATAAACATTTAATTTACTCCGTCATGTAAAAATGTCATGACAAAATACATAAATTGTGAGGGATAAAATTATCACTAAAGATCTTTGAATAATATTTTGAAAAAAGCATGGAGAAACATGATGACTGCAATTTAAAATTATTATTAGTATTAATAAATATATGATCTGTATTAAAATTTAATGTTAAGATTTCAGTCTATGCAATAACTAATATTTTGTTTACCAAAGTCACATAATTAGGAATACTAAAATATGTCACATATATTTAGGAATGTTCAAAGACATGGTACAAAAATTGCGAGTTATTTATAATTTGAGAATATTTTAGAAAATCTGTGGAAGTGTTTATAGGTTGTAGAATGCTTCTTTACTACTTCTTCTCTTGCATGATCAGAATATATTTTGATTTCTTGGCATCTAGAAAGTGGCAAGTGATTATTTATTAATGGGCTTAAGTAGCGATGATAGGCACCATTTTTTGTAATATTAAAATTATACTCTTTCTCCTTACTCATCTGGGATTGTGCCTCCTGCAATTGAGTGAATAGTCTTGGAACTTTGGGAGAAGGTTCAAACTAAATGGAATGAAGTTTTTTTTTTTACATACAATATGAACAAGAAATAAACAAACTCTTTTTCTAAGACCCACTTCCCTTAAACAGCATTGTGCTAGAAGTGAAAAATTAACCTAATTTAAGGTTAAGGCATGAATGTTTGGAAATTCTTTATTGTAGCCATTAGAATATTCTTAGTAGCAAAAACCAAGCAGCAATACACAAACCATACAAAGTGAGAATAAACTCAAGGCTTAGTGATCTCAAGAAAGTAAACAAAACAATGGATGAAATAGAAACAATATTAAGGAGATAACTAATGGACAATATATGCTGTCTCTTCAAAGAAATGAGATATTTTCTTGAAAATAATATCAAAAACTAAAATTATATCACTTAAATTCACTGAAAATTTAGGTGGTAAAATGTTTAACATTAGACTATTTATATATATGTATAGACTATTTATATATCAGGTATATCTAATTTTTTATGAAGGATCTAAGATTATAAAGTGGAATAAGGTGGGTGGGAATTAAAAAGGCATTAGGGAGGGTGAGAGGGAAACTGGGGACATTGGTGGCAGGAAATGTACACTGGTGAAGTTTGTAATGCATTGTATAACTTTAACTCAATTGTGAACAGCTTTATCTGTGGGGAAATAAAACCATCATTATGAACAACCCTGTAGCTGTGGTATGTAAATTGAAAAAAAAAATAGTGGAGGAAGAACATCCACTTCAATAAACTGGTGTTGGGCAAACTGTTCAGTTACATGGAAAAAGTAAACTCAAAACACTTATACATTGTGTATAGTAATCAATTCAAAACAGACCTTGTATAAGATCTTAATCTTTATATTATATTGAGGCAAACATGGCAGACACTATTAATAATAGTTTAACAAGGATTTCACAAACACAGTTTTTCAATTTCACACTTTCCATCATAATGTTCACTTACCTCCATCATTAGTGGTGATCTGGAATGATACAAGGAACTGAAGAACTTCAGGTACAACTGGGAGACATTTTCTGTTTGTTTTCATAAAAAAATATAAATTTCCATAAGTGCACTGAATAACAAGGAAGTAAGTAGGCAAATAATAAAAAAGATTGGAATCTTTTGATAGGATCTCAGTAAGTAAAATTGACTTAACTAAAATAATGACCATTCACTTGACCAAAATTCTAATGGGAATACAGAAATCTTAAAACATGCACAAAAAAAAGTCATAAGCAAGTAATTACTTTAAGATCAAATTTATTTGAATGAACTAAATAAAACCTAAATTTCTTTATTTTTACTTCGTTGTTATTGCTGTTTTGTCTTGTTTTTGTTTGGGGAGCTTACCCCTGGCTCTGAATTCATCAATTATTAAAAAGTCTTTCAATCAAAAAGTCTTTCAGTTGAATTAGATAATATTGTGACTATTTGCTAGCTGTTTTTCTAAAGAGTTTCTAAAAAAATATTAAACACTGGCAATGTCTAAAAATTCATGAATTATTGAAATTTGTTTTAATTATAGGCATATACATACTTACATATCATTCATAAATTTTCCAGAGTATAAAAGGAAAATAATTATATGTACAAGTTTAAGTATTAAATTAAAAAGCAGCAATATAATTGTTTTAATTATTAAAAGATATATTGATATGCTACAAAATCAGTATGGGGGGGTATGAGATTATGGCCACTTTGCTTCTTTTTTATTTCATTTTCATTGTTTAGGGGAGACAAATCTTAGAGACTCTTGAAAGAACAACTTGAAGATAAAAAGTGTTCTTAAAAGGAAATGAGTAACTTAATAATTCAGGGGCAAGAAATAGATCGACTTTCTAAAGCAATCAGAGCTCTCTTTAATATAAATGCACCATAGTACTGAGGCAAAGATGGAATAAAGGAAACTGAGTGACAGAAAGAAAAACTGGATATGCATTGCCATCTGCTAAACTGTGATGTTTTATGATTGCAATGTTGGTGAAGTTTATAAATGTGATGAGCATTTGGTCTAAAGAAAAATGAATATGATTTGGTGAAAATGTGTCTTTAGGCATTTATATTGATACTCTACTGGAGGTAATTTTTCTGCTCTTTTTAAACTTATTTTATTTTCATTATCCTCATTATATGATAAAATGCTAAGAAAAATACATAGGCAATCAGGCATCCATATGTGTTTTGAGAGTGTTTAATGTGGGGAAAAGTAGAATGGTAAAATAGAATTTGCACTTTAAAAATGACTTACGTAAATATTTACTTGATAGAATAATTTAGCAAAATCACAATGGTGAATACCATACCATATTTATTTAGTTTAAATAGAACAAAATTTTGTGAAGTTGTATTGAAGTAAGATAATATTAGTGGCAATTGCTTACATTGCAATAACATGTGATTTTTGCCTTCCATTATAAAATCTAACTGAACTTTATTAATAATGTTATTTATAAAATAAAGTTATATTGTTTTAGTGAACATCATTTTCTTCCAGCTTTTATTTGAGAATATTTTGAAGATGTGTAAGATTCTCTTAAAACATGCATACATTATATGTATTTTTATTTTTTTCAGCCACATATAAACTACTTCAAAAAAAATGGCCTGGACAAGATTTAAGGTAAACTATTGGTATAGAATGAAGTCTAGTTTCAGTTGTGCAAATATGTACCGTGTGTCTGAGCTCATCTTTTGATCTAGTTTTTCTATACAAGTTGTATTTAACATCTTTGATCTCCAAGTTAGTGATCTAATCTGCTGTATAACTTAGCTTTTATTGATCTGTTCTCATGCTAAGCAAATCAAGTCTCACTTTTATGGGATAGATTGAAAAAAGATAGTAAAACTGCCTCTGAGACAGCAGTTTAAATCTGTGTAATAACAGTGAAAGCAAGAGATAAGACTTTTATTACACTGCCAAACTTCACATGAACTCAAAGTGTCATTAAATCGGTATGTGTCATTTGCCACAGATATTTATTTTTCTAGCGAACATGGTTACCACCCATTTAGAAGCAATGTAGTATATTTTATACTGTCATAGAATATATTGCTTGACCAGGTACCTATTGACATTCTGTGTGTAATGTAGTATCTTTTTAATGAATTATTTATTCTGATTGAGTGGTGTCTGTATTTCCTTGTTTTACGTTGCTCTCAATGAAAAATCAAAAGCTACTGAACAGTGATTTATGTTGAGTTGACTTTGTAAGCTTGATTTTTAAAAACTAGATTTAGGAGAATAAAAAGTCAATAATAAGATATCACTACCTCTAGTTGAATACTTATAATATTATAGGTGTTATATTATAGCAGTCTGGTGCGAGGTGTTCTTCCTTAATGTTTCAATGGTATTTCACTAAAAAAAAAAAGAAAGAAGAAAATGAGGATAATGTAAAATATGAAGCCCAACTATTATTGACAGGTTGTCAGCTGCATACTAAAACAGACTCTTTTTTTTTTTTTTGCTGGAGCTGAAACAAAGAATTCAGAGTGTGAATTCAGAAGTTGTGATAGTCTGAAATAAATGATTGATTAAATTTAAAGAACAAAGATGTATTTGTACAACATCTTATATCTTTCTGAACATGCTTTATAAATTATAATATAAATTAATTAAAATACATCATCATAAAACAACATCTGTTATGTGCATAACACACATAAACATTACAGATTAAATTTCGAGAAAAATCACTATTGCCATTCAAAGTTCAAAGTATTAATTTATATTTTCTTAAAATGTTAAAAACATATATTGAAAATTTAACAATAGAATTTAGTGATATATGTATGCATACACTTATCTGTATATACGCATGTATCTATAAAGACACAGAGAGATCTCATGTCTGGAGTTTAAAATACATTTTACATATGTAATACAATATTTATTTATTTATTTATTTATTTATTTAGTTTTTGGGTCACATCCGGCAGTGCTCAGGGGTTACTCCTGGATCCATGCTCAGAAATTGCTTCTGGCAGGCACGGGGGACCATATGGGGCACCGGGATTCGAACCGATGACCTTTTGCATGAAAGGCAAACGCCTTACCTCCATGCTATCTCCCGGGCCCCACAATATTTATTTTTAACATTAATTTGAATCGAGTTATTACTAATTATGATACCATTTAAGTCATTGTTTCACAGTTGCAGTTACAACACATAGTTCCTGTACCAGGGTTTCAAGATATCTCCATCGATAATCTCCTTCTCTCTCACCATGTCTCTAGTTACATTGTTCACAATTGCAGTGATAATGGCTCAGGAGTTAATTTTATTAAAGATTTTTTTAATTTTTGTTTATTTATTTATTTATTTTTTTGGTTTTTGGGCCACACCCAGTGATGCTCAGGGGTTACTCCTGGCTATGTGCTATGTGCTCAGAAGTCGCTCCTAGCTTGGGGGATCATATGGGGAACCGGGGAATCGAACCGCGGTCCGTCCTAGGCTAGCACAGGCAAGGCAGGCACCTTACCTCCAGCGCCACCTAATTTTTATTTTTAATTATGAGAACAATGATGTAAAGGAAGAGGACAAGGTAAAGTTACAATGGAAGGACAATCACCCATAAACAGAGTTCTCAGAAGAAAACCCCTTGCTGATGCCTTAATTTTGAACTTACAGTCAAAGAACATTAAGAAGAATAAAACAGAACCCAGGTACAATTACTTTGTCCACAAGTCCCCAGATTGTAGTACATTATTACATTTCTTAGCAGTACACAAAGCAATTTGAAGCCATGACATTTATGTGACTCTTTAAAAATTGAAGGCATTGTGTTTTTTTATATTTTCATGCACATGCATATTAGTTTAAGTTAACATCAAAAGTTTAAGTGTTTTTTTTTAAGGTTTAGAGTCAAAGGAGCACAGTAAAAACAGTGT
>PVKC010009565.1:6373-20509 GCA_004027635.1 Crocidura indochinensis
CGGCCCACCCCCCGGGCCCAGCTATACTGAAATTTTCTGTCAGCAGACAATGAGACTTTGCTATGAAGACAGGCTTTCCTGGATCTCCAATAAGCTGAAGGAGGACATACTTCATACTTCATACGTTTAGCTGATTTTACTTTTCCAACTAAAATCATTAGAATTTTATGTCTGGCCAAAGTACTCAGTCAGTTTCAGTAAATAAAGTGAATCTTCTCCTCTGTCATGAGCAAATTCAGTCGAGTCCTAGAGATGTTTCTCCTTCTTCAACATACTTTGTTTCTGTTTTTGTTTTTGTTTTGGGGTCATACCTGACAATGCTCAGGTGTTACTCCTGGCTCTGTGCTAAGGAATTACTCCTGATAGTGCTTAGGGATTCTCTAGGATGCTGGGGATTGAACCAGGGCTAGCCACTATGCAAGGCAAGCACCCTACCTGTTGTACTATCTCTCTGACTCCTCCAACATCATAAATATTCCTACCTGCCCCTCCCAACCTGATCTTGGTCCCATACTGCTGTGACTACACTGAACATCTAAGTGTCCTTTCCTGTACCGGCCATCCACCTCAAATATATGTGAATGAATCTGGTGTCCTCTGGTGATAATATATCAATGTTACGTGAAATAGCTAGCGAATTACTGGTTTTGTTGAAAGGGATTTTTTTATGACAGATTATCTCACCATGTTTTCATTTCTTGTTCAGCTTTTGAAAGAAAACATGTTCAAATTTTTATTTATTTTTTTGGGGGGGTCACACCCGGCAGTGCTCAGGGGTTACTCCTGGCTCCATGCTCAGAAATTGCTCCTGGCAAGCACGGGGGACCATATGGGGCACCAGGATTTGAACTGATGACCTTTTGCATGAAAGGCAAACGCCTTACCTCCATGCTATCTCCCGGGCCCCACATGTTCAAATTTTATTATCTATATATTATAATATACTAGTATGTATTAATACTAGAAATGTAAGGCATAGTTTTATTAATGTAGTATACAGGTCATCAAAGTTAAAATTGACATATCACAAAAGTAATAGCCAAATTTCATCAGATTTAAGAGTAACTAATAGAATGAATAATAACAAAATATATATCTAATCACTGCCTGTCTGTTGGTAGTGTTAATTGCTGCCATTGAAAGGACTGAATTGTTTAAGAAAAAAGAAAGAGAAAAGAGAAAGTCATTCTTCATTGAAGTTATCTCCCTGTATCATTGGAAGCCTATTTTTAGTACCTATAGAAAGTCATAATTTTTGAATTTATTAGGGGCTGTGATGAATGATAAAACAAATCATCCATTTACATATCTTGACACTGCTTTGGAGAACACTTCTTTCTTACAAGTAAGTGTCACATTGTATATAAAAGCTGGTTAATTGTGTGCTAATCTTCTGCATTATCTAGAACTCTCTGATGTAGTCTATCAATGTAATATTAATTTTCCTTATTTCAAATGTATGAAGTATCTTCTAAAATCCGATTTTTTATAATTTCTGTTCTCTTGTATTGTATAATTCTGCATTTAGCTGCTAATTAAGATGAGAAATGCAAGTTATGGAATATAGATCTCTTTAAATTATCAAGCTTTTGCAATACATGAAAATACTAAAATTTTATCTATTTTAAATTTAAAAATGAGAAGAAGCATTTAAGAACATTATTAGATGTTGTGTTTGTTTTCATGGTTTTTTTTCTGCACAGTTCAATAGTTTCATTGATCTACTGTTTCTTACAAAAATCTGCCATGCTTTGTGAACTTCACTTTCTAATCTCATACAGCAACCCTTCCTTTATGTTATTCCTGCTCTCCCTGGTCCCAGAACAGTAGGGTTGCCTTGACAAATCTATTCAAAAGCCATTCCTCAGCCTTTATTGGTGGGGACTGGGGCCTTTGAAATTCTCTCTTCACTGCAACACAGCTGACATCTTCTTCCAGACAGAATGAATTAAGGAAATACAATAAGACACTTGATCTACCAGTCAAGGATCTTTCCACAGTGAAGACAGATTCCATGGTGCACAACCAGGGTAGAAAGCATCTAAAAATACACAATACACGCTTGTTTACCAGAATAGCAATCAGCGATTTCACCAACATGATTGATAGGTTGATTTCTTTTAAAATAAAATCTGTCTGGAAATTCCGTGTGTGTCTGTGTCAGTGTGTCAGTGTGTCTGTGTGTGTGTGTTTGTTGGTGGGATGTTTTTTGTAACAACATTAGTTAAGGCCAGACCTCAACTATAGATTTGGAATACCTGGAAGGAATATAGATGATTTTTATTTCATTTATCTGAGTTGCAAATCATCTTTTTCTTAGTGGTTGATCGTTAATATTGAATATTTGTGTCCTCAGACACAAATCTCCTATTTAGCAAGTTGTTCTCTTTTGGACTATTTCAATAGTCTCTTTGAACCAGGTTAAAATAAAAGTTACAAAACAATTCTTTTAATATGGACAATATTTTAAGCATAAGTGAAAGTGTTATTTCTTTAATTGTTACAAATATGAAGAATGTAGTTTCAAAATAATACCTATTCTTTTACAAGTTCTCAATAACATTTCTTACTTGGGATTTAAAAATATGGGCCTCTAAAATTTTCCTTAATTTTATCTTTATATTTACTTATTAGCCATGTAGCTAGCTCTTAGGAAAATTCATATAGTATTACGATTCACAGAAAGTTACATATCCTTTTGTCATATGCACAAATGATTTACTAAGTTATACCTATAAATCTTATTCCAGTCATGTTGGTTATAAGTAAATACTACATATATATAACATTTTGCAGTATATTAAAAATAAACTTATTTTTGGTTACATAAAATAAATCTCTATAGCATAAAATTTTGGTCCTAACATAAATTTTAATTAAAGAGTTTTGTTTCTATTATATTGCAGAACTGTTGTAACTGGGTCTCTAGCTCAGAACCATTAGACACATCAGTGGAATCCATGCTTCCTGACTGTCCCCGGGTCTCAGCAGGTATGTGCTTGATGAAAGATATATGGAGCTCTTTATAATGTAAAAAATATTCAAACCAAAATGTGGAAATTTATTTTTTAAATTAAGCACATTGATGTAACCTTGAATCATTAAAAATTATTATTGGTAACATGCAGCAGGGATCTTATCTACTACTAGAAATTTGTTTAATAGCTAAAAATGCATTCCCACAACCTCAGTAAATCAAGTGAAGTGGTTTTTTGATAAGTAATAGAGAAAATGTTTGGTAAAGTTTATGGAAATAAAAATGTACTTAAATTTAACAGTGGGTTGAAATAAGGGCTGGATAAGGCAAAGAGATAGTACAGATAATACGGCTATCTTGCATATGACTTACTCTAGTTTTCTCACCAGCACCATATGGGTTCCCCAAGCATCACTGCATATCTATTTGAAAGCCCTGAGCATCTCCACAGTACCCTGGGCAATCCCTGTTGCTGCAGTGCCTGAGCAGCATTGCATCCTCAATCACTCATGATGAACCTCCAACACAGTTGATTAAGAATTACCAGGAGGGACCCCCAGGCCTTCTGAGTTCTGCTTGGAAGACTAAAATATGTTGATGATTGATGTTGATGATGATGATGGTGATCATGATGATAACGATAATTGAATAGCCATCCAAGATCTCTAGCAAATTATTTGCCTAATTACTTCAGTACAAACTCAGTGATCTGACAGTCAAAACTGTGAGTTTAGAGAAGAATGTTGTCTTTATAATATTTCTTGCAAAATGTTTTTTCTGGACCTTATGTTGTAGGTAGCATTTGGATTACATGAGGTAGTGTAAAATGTCATTCTAGGCAAAAGAAAAAGCAATGTAAGGAGTGAGGAAGTGGAATTGATCTCAAAATGTTCACAAGGAACAGAAACAAGACTGACCTACTTATAAAGGAAAGAGGTGGAAAGGTGAGCACCTCAGGAAGGAGGCCGACTCCAGACAGTTTAAGGATGGCATTGATTTCTAGTCTATCGGATCTGTACTCTAGTCTCTAATCCCTGATAAGAGGAAAGGTGACAGATTTTATTACTTTATGGTTTTGACTCACAATACCTAACCAATCTGGATGGTAAACAGTGTGAGCATTGGCCTCAGATTTTGGGTGTCAGACAGAAGTGTGCTTGCTTTAGCCATAAATGCCAGTGAAAGAACTAAAATTTGGAATATGAAGTGTTTCATATAAAAATTACCAAGTAGAGCAATTCATTTAGTACTGTGAGTTGCAGGTATGTTTATATATCTGAACAAAATCATTTGGAAAGCACTTTAAATATTGACTAAAAAACCATTGTGGAGCTAGAGAGATAGTACAGAAAGTAGGCACTTGCCTTGAATGCAGTTGACCTGGGTTTGATTTCAGAACCCTCTTAGTCCTGCCAGCAGTAATCTCTGAGCAGAGTCAGGATATGCCCTGAATACCAACAGATGTGACCCCCAAAACAGAAACCAAAATAAATAAATACAGGGGCAGAAGAGACAGTAGTGTGTAGGGAGTTTGCCTTGATTGCAATTTACCCATGTTCAGTTCCAGACACCATACATGGTCCCCCAAGCCTAGCTGGAAGAGATTCCTGAGCACAAATTCAGTAATAAGGTAAGTATTGCCAGGTATGGCTTGAAACAAAGCCAAAAAAGTACAGATACATGAAAAATGTGCCATTAACGAGTTGATGAAAGGACACATGTTTATAATCTGAGCTAATACCAAAAAATACGAATAAAAGATAAAATATTTTATTTATCCTTTGTTGGAATTCTGTATGTTGAATAACTCATCAAACTCATTTGCCGCTCAAATTTGTTCCCATTGATATTCCACAAAGAACCACAAATAACCACAGAACCATATGAGTATTAAATTTAGAATTGCCGTTCAATTTTAGTAATAGATTAAGAATCCACAAATTTAAAAAAAATGGCTGGATGTAGGCAGTATTTGTTACAGGGATTTGACCAAAGACAGATTAGCAATCTTTGTACTAATATTTACATCTGATATTGGAGCTTGAGTCTACAGAAAAGAGCTGTTTAGGGAAGATGGATATAAAGTTGCTTAGATAAGAATTAGCTAGAACTCATCAATGTAAGCTAGACACCAAAGGGCTGCATTTATTTCAATGTCAATTTTTGTTTCTGTCCTTGGTGGCATAAGTATCCTATAGAAGAAGCTGTAATCTTTTGTCATAGAGCTGCTAAGCATATGCGCACTGGGGACACTTGTTAGAGATACTGAAAAAGACAGGGAAGATGAAACAAGTGTTCATGGTCACTACATCATGCTATCAGGATGACCACATTCCGCAACATGTATAAACTAGAAATGTCTACTGCCTGACTTTCTGTCCCAGAGTGGTTCTGTCTAGGGCTGAGTATGTATGAGTGCTGCTGCTAAGGTGTCTATGCTTTCAGGCCCCTCCGTCTACCTCTTTGGTTACCTGCTTTCAGTTTCAACTCTAGGCCAGATATTATACCAGCTACCAAGGCTATAACAGTTACAAAAGATGCAGTTCCCAGAGCACAGACTATTATGAGAGACAAATGCTAAATAAAGTCTATATAATTGACCCTTAAACAAAAAAGCAAGTTAGGACACAAAACCATTACCCCCACCTGCCGAAAGTGGACTCTATGTTATTTTTATTGCCATCGTGTTTATTGCCACTTTTTCCAAAGTGGAAAAAAGAGTTGGATCTGCAGCTGGACAGGAAAGCTGGAGGAGTTTGGAGTTTGAATCAGGAAGGGGGAATCGGGAGTAGTTTGAATTAAGAAGGAACAGAGGTCTTCCATACACCACAAAAGCACCAAGAGGAGAGTAAATGAACCTGATAGGAGTCTATAGTTAAGCCCATGACAATATACTTCAAGGGCGGAGAAACCCTGTATCTCTTAGGCCAAGGGAATTCCTTTTTGAATGACCCCAATATTTATTGTGCCTGTGCAGGAGGGAAGAAAAAAGAAAAACAAAGGCAAAAAAAAGCACAAAACATTTTTTTTAGTTATTTATCTAGTTTTTGTCAACTTCTTTGTTTTGGTGTGGTTATTGAAGTTGTTGTCTCCATTTATATATATTTTTTTCTTTCTCTTTTCTTCCTTTATGTGCTCTGCCACATTTTTTTTATCTCAAAACCATGGCCTTTATGTGGTGCTTATCTTTATTGTTGGAGTGCTCAGTGGATATTTTACTTGACATTTCTTTTTGTACTGTTGTGGTGTTTCACCCTCCTTTTCCCCTTCGTCTCTCAAACCTAGGATGAGAACCTCCAGAAGGACTCTGCCCATTTTCAGCATATTTGATTTTTTTCCCCCCAGTTTAGTACCTTTCTCTTCTTCAAACAAAACTACATAACTTGATCTAGTCCTGCCTCCCAATTAGAGCAGGAAATAAGGGAGGTACCAAGACCAAACAGGTGTAAGCCCTCTAAGTAGTAAGCTAGGCACAGAGGGGACCACTTATTCTAGCAGCCCCAGGGGTGAGGGAGGAGGATATGGGAGGTACGACTGGAATGGAGGTGGATGGAGGACAATCCGGTGATGGGAACTCCCCTGTTTTATGTTAATATGTACCTAAAATATTATCATCAATGGTATGTAAGCCACTATGATTAAAATAAATATTATATTAAGAAAAAAAAAAAGAAGGGGAATCAGTAGAGCCTGAAGTGCGTGGTATAACTATATGGAAATGCATCACGATTTCTGACTTCTTTACTTTTTTGTTGTTCTCGAAATACTTCTATATAGTTAAAATTCTTCCATCATTTGCTTTGGTTTGAGTGTCATTATCAGGAACAAGTTCATGTCCTGAAATAAAAGTCAGAAAATATCTTAAAATTGGAACCCTTCTTCCAAATTATCTGATATTCCTTTGTTTTCTAGCCCTGCTTCTTCTGTGTCTTCCTTGCCTTCTCCCTTTTTTTTTAAGCTCTGTCTCCATTAAGTCACCTGCTCATTCCACTACTGTGATGACTCTGTCTTACTGTGCCCATGTGACTCAAACTCTGTTCTTTAGGAAATAGCTTGGGAAATTAATAACTAATAGTGGGATATGGCATAAGAAAATATAAAGCAGGAAGAGTGTCAACCAAAGGATTTGAAAATTTTTATGTGGGAACCAAGGAAAGAACATGCTGAGATATCATATCTAGGACACCCCCTATTTCATTTTCTGCCATTTCTGAAAGAAAAAAAATTGTTTTCTTCTCTGACTTTAAAGAGCTTTTTCTAGATTGTGGGTACCTAATCAACTCAGAAGTCTGTATCCTATTCAACCTTCAGGAACCTGGCCACAGACCCATTTTGCCATTTCTAAGGTTTGTAGTGATCATAATACACAGTTTCTTAGAAGTTAGTAAGATGGTTACCTTTCACTTTATGTGACACGTGGATAAAGATGTAGATATCACATTTTTTTCTAACATTGTAAGTTTTAAGATATGGTTGGCATGAGTAGAAAGGCCTCTCCTTGCCCATCTAAAATATAAAAGGGCAGTATCTCACAGACTTAATACCAATTGGCATCAGAATCATAGATTAAAAAGTTTTGGCTCACAGGGGCTAGAGAGATAGTACATAAGGTGATTGCCTTGTCTGTAGTCAGCCTGGATTTGATTTCCGGACCCTATCTGATCCTCCCAGCCCAACAGGAGTGATTCCTAAGCACAAAAACAGGAGTGAGCCTTGAACAACTGCCAGATGCAGCCCCCCACTACCACTAAAAAAAAAAAAAAAGGTTCTAGCTCACAGATTCTTTTTACCAATTGCCATTAAGGAAATTCCTTAGCTTAGATTCACCAAAACTATGTGGCCCAGATAGTATTTTTCACCTGGCAACCATATGGCCTCTTGTGGG
Source organism: Crocidura indochinensis (assembly GCA_004027635.1). NCBI lineage: Eukaryota > Metazoa > Chordata > Mammalia > Eulipotyphla > Soricidae > Crocidura > Crocidura indochinensis. The sequence continues at coordinate 14,236 of PVKC010009565.1, forward strand.
TCCAGAGGATTTTCCAAGGCCACAACAGGTGAAAATCATGTAAATATAGAATCATGGCATGAGACAACAAAGAGCCAGTGATAGGATAAGGGGCCTAGGAAGGAAGCAAGGTCAAAAGTGGCCCACAGTAAAAAGCTGGTTAAAGAAACACAAAACTAGATGATCAATGACAGCATATGTCCTGCTAAAATTTGAAAGTATCACATTTTTTCTTGCTTTAATTACAACTTTTTTGGCGGGTTTTAGGCACATCAGCGGTGCTCAGGGTTTACTCTTGTCTCTACACTTAGAAATTATTCCTGCCAGACTCCAGGGACCAGGTGGGATGCCTGGAATCAAACCAGGGTTGGCCATATGCAAGGGAAATGCCCAACCTGATGACTATGACTATGGCCACATGGAACATGCTGTTATCTTATATTTCAGCTAACCTGAAAAGCTTCATGTAAGTAAAGTTACCTAAAAATTAGAAATATTATAGAAAACATTAAAGCCAAAGTAGAATGCTTGACTTGAATGTGCCCACCCAGGTCCCATATCCAGCATCCCATATGGTCCCCCAAACCTTGCCAGAGTGATCTCTGAACACAGAGCCAGGTGTGGCCCCAAAACAACAAAACAAAATATTAAATTTTTGTCTTACAAGTCAAAAATTAGACGAAAAAAATTTTGCATTTAAATAATCCTGTCTTGATTCTGGGTGTTGATAACACGTGCCTAACTGTCAAACTCCATTTCCCCACAAGAACAGAAAGTAGGAAATTAGCAGAATCAGATGAATTTGAATTGTAGAAAACCCATTAATGTAACCCAGATTTTTCTTTGCTTAAATAGTCCAGATTGACTGTTTACACTGACTGAACTTCCAGAATATTTGCTAACTATTCACTTCAGTCTATTGCTAAAAATACTGTCTTGAGGGAATGACACTGAAGAGTTTTATCTATCCTTTGTTAGGGAATAATCACTTCCATCTAAAGAGAGCAATGAAGAATCAACAGTAATTGCTTCTAGACTGTGTGTCATTCAGAATGTGTAGACAAGTTGAGTTGTATAATATGTTTTAGACGCAGTTCAAATGAATTGGGTGATTGAAAAATCCATATTTTGCCTTGTAAGGAGGACCTTAAAATTCAAAGCATATTAACATTTATAGTACTATACCATAGTTTGTATGCTCAAGGATTAGAACATTCCTCTTTTTATTTCACAGATCCATATTCAAGTCCTTTAAGTGAATAATTAGCTTACAGTGCTTTTCAGGCAGTTTTTTTCCATTACTATAGAATTGGCCTTGTAGCTATTATTCACCAATTAGTTTGCCTATTCATTGTTCTATGCTTCCTTGTAATTATTAGTTAATATAAGGGATACTTATTCTAAAACTTGACCACCAGAAATTATTGTGTTTTCAGTGAGTGATTCATTTGTGATAATTAGTCAGAATCAGAAACTCTGAGCAAATAACTGATTAGGGAACCATTTAAAAACAACATATCTAGATATGTGACATTATGTGGGTTACCTCTATTTGCCCCAATTAAATATACTTAATAAGTCTAGTGTTATTCTGTGATATGGGCTCTTTAATATCTCAGAAATCACAGTGAATCTAAGTTGCCTCCTTCTAGAAATCTCACTTTTAAAAATAAATTAAAAATAGCCACCATGTTTTTTACAGCTTTCTGAACTGATTTGTGAAAAAAATCTTTCGAAGAATTTGGCAGTAAAGGTGGCAACTCTCCTTTTACTGAGCTAAAACTCTTCCCTTTTAAGATTAAAGAAATTTTAAGCTAATCATTTTTGGAATGCTCTTGTGTAAATAATCAAATAGTATGAAGTGGCATTTATACTTGAAAATTATGTTATGAGTTAATGTGGAATCTTATGACTCTTACTGCCCTTGTAGCAAAATCTCCTGGCTCTTCATGTAATGTCTCTAATTGCTGAAAAAGTAAGTCAGGGCCACTGGCACCTCACAGAAATTTTTATCCTTTTTACCATATGTTAAGTATTGATCTCCTTTCCTATAACTGCCTGTGCTTCGCTTGTCCTCTATTTTTCTTTCTCTCTGTCAAGTTCTGTCTGGATCATTGCTGTGTGTGTGTGTGTGTGTGTGTGTGTGTGTGTGTGTGTGTGTGTGTGTGCCTTGACTTTCCCTTTTTCTTCAGTTTCTGTGTGTGAATTCAATCATATTATTATTATTATACCTCCCTACCTGCAGAATCTTGGTTCTGTATTCTATGGAATTACTTCTCCAGAGCCTGCATACTCTGCCTGTCCTTTCTGACCTGTGTGGTTTACCTGGGCTCCGTGCTGTCACTTCTCTTTAATTGAGGGTTATGCCCCTCCCTCAAACCACAGGATCTTTCTCTTGCCAAAATATTTCTTGTCTGCTCCCATCTCTACCCTCCCTATCTGCTCTCTCTGTCACAGACAGATGTAGTCATTATTGATAAATTTTAATGTTGGCAAAAATATCTCTGTATGTACATCTTGAGAAAAGTATGCTTTGCTTTTTAGAGATTTTTTTTTGAAACATCTAAAGTAAGTTTTTTCTTTGGTACTGAAATGATAATTCAAATGGGAAGTAAGTACAGTAATGTAGATAGAACAAACATTTTCTATTGGAAAAAAATCTCTGAGTTGCTTATCAGCACTTTAAAAACATGTATATTTATTTTGGTTTCGTTGGTTGGTTTGAAGCTACACCTGCAAATCCTAGGGGTTACTCTTGGCTCTGCATTCAGGAATCACTCCTGGCAGATGTGAGGGACCTTATGGTAAGTCAGGAATCAAACCTGGGCTGGTCAAATACAAGGCAAGAACCCTACCTTCTGTACTATCACTTTGGCACCCTAGATATATCTCTTAAGTTTCTGTTTTATTCAATTTCTTTTAGTTCTTTAAAGAGTTAGTCCTAATGTTTAATGAATTTTTTAATAATTTGCTGATCATTTTTTCTGGAAAATTAAATTATCTGGAAACTAAATATAATTTAAGAATCTTCACTAGCACTAGTACTTCTGTGTATAATGTCTATAATACCCCTTAAACCATATATATATATATATATCAGCCCAAGTATTCAATATATTCTATCAGTAAATAACGAAATAAAATGCCAACTTATTCATATATGTTTAAATAGCCCCATGGCATAATCTTTGTGTGGATTCATTTGTACAATGTGATTTATTATTGTTTAATAATAATTTTTGACCAAAATGTATTACAAATCATTTACAGTAGTATTTTAGGTGCATAGTTACATTGAATAATTATAACAAAAGTTGCTTTTAAAAATTTAGGCAAAAAGGTAAACATTTTAATTTTTCTGTGGTGGCATTTATTAGTGAGAATTTTTGTTTAGGGTCCAAAATTTAAATTTTCAGATAACCTTCTAAGATAAGTAGTGACTTTGAGATGCTTTATTTTTCACCTAATGTTTTTAAAAAGGATGTTTTTAAAAAGGAACTATGAATTAGTTTAATTTTTATTTTCCTTTACTTTTGCTAAATGTCTCCAGTTGGGGCTAGAGCGACAGCACAGTGAGTAGGTTATTTGCCTTGTATGCAGCCCACCAAGGTTCTATCCCTGGTATCCCACATGGTCTTCTGAGTGAGCCTATCAAGAGTGAGCATAGAGCCAGGAGTAACATTTTTGAACAGAGAGCCAGGAGTAACCCCTCAGCATTGCCAGGTGTGGTCACAAAACAATCAAATTGTCTCCAATGAAATATAGAGTTGCCTTTTCCATTTGTATGTATATTGTTTTTATTGAGACTGGAGTGGTGCAAGGGGTGGGGGTGGTGGGGGGAGCAAGCCCAGCAATACACAGGGCTGGCTTTGCTCTCTGGAATCACTCCTGGTGAATTCACAGAACAATATGAGGTGCTAAGGATTGAAGCTGTGTCAGCTCTGTGCAACTCAAATGCCTTCCGCACTATACTATCATTCCAGCCCTTCCTTTCCATTTTTATTTATTATTAAGTTGCAAAATAGTCATGTCTTTCCTGTTTGGTTTTCTGAGGGATTAAACTTAAATTGTTACTTTAAGTCCACAAATATGAATAATAAATTTATCGAGTATGTAAGAAATTGTAGAATTAAATGATACACATTTTGAATTCCATAACTAAAAGCATTACCTTCCATAACCATTATAGTTTAGAATTTTGCAATGCCTTCCTAATAAAAGAATGGTTCATTCTAGATGTTATATATCTGTTTTTCCTCAGAAACAGTATCAAACATGCAAAATCAAGTATAGGAGGCAAAGCCCAATTTTAGAAAATCTAAATTAAATTATTTGTTATGATTTTACTTTGTGTGTGTGTATTTTGTGGGGGCGGGTCACGCCCAGCTGCACTCACAGGTTGCTCTTGGCCCTTTTCTCAGAAGTTGCTCCTGGCAGGCATGGGGTACCGTATGGGATGTCGGGATGGGAATTGAATCACTGTCTGTTCGAATTAACTGCATGCAAGGCAGACGCTCTACCACTGTGCTATCTTTCCAGCCCTGAATTTACTTTTTAATTAACTTATTTTCCTTAAAATTAGAGCCTTAATTCAAGTCTTACCTAACATAACTTGAGTATTATTGATTCCTACAAGGTAAGTGTATATATATATATATATATATATTTGTTATATGTATATATATTTGTTATTTATTACCACAAAGACTTTATTGAGCACTCAACATGTCCAAGCCACTAACCTATACTCTACATGTCTAAAGAGTGCTCAGCCTGACCCTTTTTTTTTTTTTTTTTTTTTTTTTTTTGGTTTTTGGGTCACACTCGGCAGTGCTCAGGGGTTACTCCTGGCTCCATGCTCAGAAATTGCTCCTGGCAGGCACGGGGGACCATATGGGGCACCGGGATTCGAACTGATGACCTTTTACATGAAAGGCAAATGCCTTACCTCCATGCTGTCTCCCGGGCCCCCCCCCTCAAATTCTAATAGTTAATAAAGAGAGGCCTTGAGTTTTTTTGCAGAAATTCTGTTTGTTCCTAATCAGAGGAAGATGAATGAAAAAAAGGTGGTATATAAAACAGGTGTAAGTTCACTAAATAGTAAGCTAGGCACAGAGGGGACCACTTACTTTAGCAACCCCGGGGGACAGAGAAGAGGATATGGGAAGTAGGATGGGGATGGAGGTGGAGGGAGGACAATTTGGTGATGGGAACTCCCCTGATATTATGTTAATTTGTACCTAAATATGAATGTCAACAATATGTAAGCCAATATGATTAAAAAAAATTACATTAAAAAAAGAAAAAGATGGTATATATAAAAACATTAAGGACTTCCAAACTTCTTCACAACACAAAAGTAGCACTTAATTCACTGACCTACTTCACTGCTATGGAAATTAGTTTTTCTTTTGAAACAATTCATGTTTAAAACTGATCCAGACTTCAAATTGTCAATATTTTCCAAAGATAGAAAACATTTGTTTGAACTGTATCATAAGGTATATGTTAAGTCAGTCACTGTTCAAATTATTTTAGGGTTATACAGTATAGTGTATGCATATGGTCAACCAAGCACAACATGGGATGCCCTCCCCATCTCCTACACCAGGACATGCAGAAGATGGACACTCCTGCACACTGAAAGTTGTGGTCTTGGTGGCCCTCAAGCACTGAAGTTCTGCTTAAGTAGTCCACAGCTCTGCATGGCCCCAGTAACACCACAGACCTTGCATTGGACCCTGATTGGGTCAACTGAGAAATGCTGAGAAAAGGTCCCTGGGCCTCTGAGCACTGCTAGTCCATCCCAGTCCCCTCCCTCCAAAGTCAAATTTCTCTCAATAATTTTTGAGTATTTGGGGGCAGGTGTGATAGTACAGTGCACTTGCCTTTCATACAGATGATCCCACTTTGATCTCAGTTATTCTATAAGTTCAATTACCTGAACCCTATAGGTTCAGTTACCCAGAATCTCACCAGAAAGATTCCTGAGTGAAGTAGGAGTAAGTCCTTAGCACTATGTGACTCAGCAACCAAAACCTGGTTTTTGTTTGCTTAGAGTTATTTTGCACTTTTCTTATGTTTGGATGGCCACCAAATGTTACTGACTATTTGTTTGGGAGTGGCTCCTGGCAGTCTTTCAAGAACTATACATGGTGGAAGGAGCTTAACCAGGGCCTTTCATACGCAAAGCATGTACTTACCCAGTGAACTATCCCTAATTAGTTTTTAATGAAGAAGTCACTTTAATTCTCAATGTTACAAATATTGTACTATTTTTTTCATTTTTTCTATT